>BQNB010016141.1:42475-72076 GCA_026074375.1 Tanacetum coccineum
CTATAATAAGTGATAGAGGCACACATTTTTGTAATGACCAATTTGCAAAGGTCATGGCAAAGTATGGTGTGACCCATCGTCTTTCAACTCCTTACCACCCACAAACGAGTGGTCAAGTTGAGGTTTCAAATAGGGGAATTAAAAGGATTTTAGAAAGAACCATAGGTGAGAATAGAGCTTCTTGGAGTGATAAGCTTGACGATGCTCTATGGGCTTTCCGAACCGCCTACAAAACACCTATTGGATGTACTCCTTATAGGTTGGTTTACGGAAAAGCTTGCCATCTCCCTATTGAGTTGGAACATAAAGCTTTTTGGGCCCTTAAGCAGACTAATTTAGACCTAAATCTTGCGGGTAAAAATAGAAAGTCACAAATTAATGAGCTTAACGAATTAAGGGATGAAGCTTATGAGAATTCTTTGCTTTATAAGGAGAAAACAAAAAGGTTACATGATTCAAAGATTAAAAACCGAGTTTTTAATGTTGGGGATCAAGTGCTTCTTTTTAACTCAAGGCTAAAGATTTTCTCGGGGAAGCTTAAATCTCGATGGTCGGGACCATTTACGATTGCTAATGTTTACCCATATGGAACAATTGAACTTTCTCAAAAGGATGGTCCAAATTTTAAAGTCAATAAAAAAAAAAATGGTCCCCCCAATTTTTTTTTTTTAGGGGTTGGGGGGAAATGAAACAACTATTTTGGAGAGGATGTTCCTAATGTGTTTATCCTGGATCGTTAAGACCGACCCACCAATGATAACTAGTTTGGGGAAATGAGTAAGCTCTAGGGACTCTTTAATAAAACAAGCGCTTCGTGCGGAGGCACCCTTGCTTTTCTTTTTTATCTCTTCTATTTTCTCTTTGCGTCCAAGATAATCAATTTGGTGTTCGAGTTTAGCGTGTACCTTAACTTCTTTCCTCCCTTTCTTATATTCTTTTCTTCTCTTCTCTTACGGTTAACAAAAACTAAGCCGTTTTAAGTCGTCTATGAGCTAACAATGAAAATGATGAGAGGAGGCTTGTTCTCTTTCGTTCTTGTTGGTTGTTTGTGCTTGTTTGTCTAGGTTTTCCGGATTTTAGAGGATTCATGGTTCAAAATTGTGGAAGAACAAAGCAATGCCCACAATTTCCATTGATGGTCTCCAATTTTCTCTTCATAAAGTGGGAAATCTCATATCCTTGTCTTTATCGAACTAACATCTATTCTTTTGGCATGACCTTAGAATTTTTGTTTAGATTCCTTTTGACCCCTATTTTTTTTAAACATTGAGGACAATGTTTCGTTTTAGTTTGGGGAAGGATATCTTCGATATTGACTTGCACTTCACGCAACCTTGTTTGAACCTTTTTGAATTACCCTTTTTGTGAAAAAAGTGGAAATTTTTAAATTTTTGCTTGCAATAGAAGCTTAGTTTGGGGAAAAACACCACTTTTTGGTAATCCGTTGGTGAGAAATAGGAGTTAATTTTGACTTGACCGGGTGAAAATGCCCTAGCTAGTTCTTTAACCTACCTTTTGTGGGGCTAAGCTTTCACAAATCCTATTGCATTGGATTTTAAAAATGTGAAGAACAAGAGATGATGTAGTTAAATATAAGTGTATTTGCTTAAGCAAGGTTTATTTGGAAAACCTAAAGCTTATATGAATGATTTGTGTCTTTTTACTCCCACAAGCTCTTAACACACCTAATCATACGTGCTCTTTTGAATTTAACTAAGTCAACCAATGTCTTTAGAAAAAGTCTTACATTTTGGAAAGTAATTCATCTATTATGTAAGTAAGATTTTTGGTTTCAAATTTATAAGTTGATTTTCTAAAGTGAAAATTTTCCATTCACCAGTCATCAAAAATTAATTATATAAGAATTGCCCCTAATGAAGATTTCTAATGCAAAAGCATTAATTTTTCGTGCCAATGAAGCATGCAAAAATAGAATAATAATAAGCTATATATAAGTTTTAATCGTGGCGTATCCATGTTGAGAGTGAGAACTCGGATGGGGTGCCAACTAGGATTAAGGACTATGTCGTAGAATCAGGTTCGTAGGCAATTCATCACTAGGCGAGCGCACGGCATAGGTGGTGATTGCAACTAATGGATTTTGGATTCTAAGTTTGTAGGAAAAAAGGTGTTGTCGCGATAACCCACAAACGTTAGAGCGGGAGTGGGGGTTCGATACTAAGACACCGGTTGTTGTTGCGATATCCTATTTGGGAGAAAGGCCTAAGTTGGGGTTCGAACTAAGAACAACATTCCTATTGAAAAAAAAATTATAGTATATGGAAAATAAAAGAATGGTTAAAATTTCATTTTCTAAAAATCAATTTATAAGTTTTGTTTCCTAATTTCTTTTAGCTTTGAGTCGAGGTTTATCTATGTTATTAACATTTAAGCTCACAAGGCTTGAGTGTAAAGCTTAGATGGATTTCAACTATAAAGATAATTGATCTATGGTTATAGTTGAAAAGTGTGCACACATCTTAATCTTCAATTTATTTTGGAGTGAAAAGTTTCACAAGTTGTAAAGTTTAAGAGCTTAACATTTGGACTTATTATTGGACAATGATCTTTGTTTATAGCTTTGTTTAGTCTTGTGAAGTCAGGGAAGACGAATTATTCTCTTTTGTGCTTTATTAATTGGGAGATAGCTGTTTTAATGAGCCTAAAGGTTGGGCAGAGAAAAATTGCAATGATTAGCATTAATGTGTTTCAATGAGATAAAAATGTTAAAAAAGCTTAAGTATGTTTAAAAAGGGGATTCATAAAGGTGAAAACAATGGCATTTTGGAAACTTGTTAGTTTATAAAGTGTTCACTTAATAAAATTGCGTGAGGACACGGCAATCTTTTAGTTTGGGGAATTTTGATAAGTGTTAAATAGTGTACATATAAAATACCAAGGATTTCGCCAATAAAAGCCAAAAATATGCAAAAGAGGTATATATGTGTGCTTTTTGTGTTCTTAATGTGCAGAAAAGGCTATCAAAGTCAAAAAGAGCAAAATTAGCAGAATCCGACAAGAAATGAAGAGACAAGTGATCAAGAGAAAAGATTTGAAGCCTATATCAAAAGCCGATATCAAGACCTGTGGTCAAGAATAGACAAGGAAAGTAATGGAATAGGACAAAAGTTGAAGGAGAAAAGAACACTTTGCCCTTACAACTGGAGATAAAATAGCTAAATACCCTTGGGCCTTTCTATACCATTCATATCACAAAAGCCCAAAAATGAGCCCAATACAAAAGCCCATTTCCTTGTTTATTAAACTACAAGGGCCAGAGTTGTCAACTTACAAACTCATTTTACACTACAATCTTTGAAAAGAAAACACAAGGACTGGTTGTGCAATTATGTCAAAGTTTCAAATGAAACGCGGGTTATAAACTCTTTCTCCCTAACAACCTTCCAACCTCTTTTCCCGCCAAAACCCGAATAAAACCCAAACCTCTCCAAATCTTTCTCCCGTTTCCCCCAACTCACTCCACCTCGTATTTTATCACATCCACATCACTTTGCACATGTGGCAGCTTCCTATTGGTGCGAACACCTCACCATACATCATCAACGGCTTAAATTCAAAGAGAAAAGATCCAAGGGCTAGGAATGATGGAGTGTCTCATCCTCTCTTCATCCTCATCAATAAATAGAAGCTTGTAGTAGTTAGTTTGAGGGAGTTAATTAGTGTTGAGTGTTAGTTTATTTTATTATTGGAAATTTATCTTTGTCAATTTCTTACGTGTACTGTTCATTTTGTCGAATTAAGTTTTTTAAACTTTCAATTCAGTTGTACTTCCTGTTTTTAATCTTGTACTTTTCTTTTAAAAGTAATAAAGTTAGTTGAATTGTGTTTGAGTTTAAGCTTTCATGTAATAAGTCAGTTTTTGTATTAAGCTTTGTAATAGCTCAATTAGCTTATTTGTTTCTCTTTGTTCTAAAGTTGTTAAAATTTGTTAAATCTTTTTAAAATTACTGTATTGTCTCTTTTGTTCAAATTTTGTTCATTTGAGTGCAATTAGATTGAGTTTGGAAGCAATAAGGAGTAATAAGCTAATTTCAGCTTATTGAGCTTAAATCTTGTTGGTTTAGAGGCAAGGTGCCATTAGGATTTTGTTTAAAGGTCACTCACTCAACAAGAGTGACCTAGGGTCAGAGACTACAAGTTCATAGGTTAGCTTTATGATTTTAATTTCAGCATTCATTTAGCTTAATTCATTAGCTTATTGCATTGTCTTATTTTTGCTTAAACTTGTTAAATTTTGTTTAGTCAGCTTAGATATTCAAATGCTTTAAGCTAATTGTTGCTAGAATACATTAAGGTCTCACTTCTTTAGATTCTGTCATTTAGAGTAGAAATTGTAGCTGAAGTAACTAGGCTTATTTACCTTGATTATGCTAGTTATTTTGTGTGAGGTGCTTAAGTAGCTCAATTAGCTTAGTTAAAGTTAGAGTAGATATAAGGTTTTGGCAGTTTTAGCTTTAAAATAGATTTTAAGAAAAAAATTAGTTGAGACAGTTTGAATAAACTAGTGTTTGGATTAAGGAGTTATTGACTCTTAAAGTCAACTTTAGTGTGTAAATGTGCATAAGTCAGCTGTGTTAAGTGATATTATAAAGTTTTAAATAGATTTTGCAAATTAGTTTGTAGAATTTCAAAATTTAGAGCTTAAAAAGTCTTTGCCAGCACCAGGACACTTTTAATGATAAAATAGTTTTAAGAGCTAAGAGATTCACAGGATTTTAGAGTTCTAGTTTGGTAAATGTAGGTTTAGTCATACTAAGTGAGTGATTTCATGAGTTTTTAGTTAAGAAATTTTGGCCTGCACTTGAGTTATACCAAGTATATCAGCAACTACAGTACTATTCAGTTAGTGTACTGCTGTTGTTATTAATTTTCTTGTCACTTTTTTGCGCTAGTTAATTAGGAGTTGATTTTTTTTTTTTTGCTTTTCAATAGTACTCCATTAGCTTAGTATAGATAATCTTTTAACTTCTATTTTTAAGCTCTAGTCTAGTTTTAAATGTTCTTGCAAAAGAGGTATTAGCAACAGCTTATAGTACTAGCTTATTTCTTTTAGATTCTTCATTTCTAGTTGTTATTTCAAAATTCCTTTTATCTAGGTATACTCAATAATCATAGGAGAGCTTATTTGCAAAATTTCAGTTTCTAAGATTTAGTTTTGAGTTTTTTAGCTTATTAGGAATTGCTTATCAACAGTTTTAAGCCTGAATCTTCACTTTTTAATATCAAATTTCTTGTTATTCTTGTTCACTTGTAGCTTATTTTTTTTAGAAATCTATAGTACACATTATAAGCTTCATATAGCATCTTTTAGTTTTAACTTTCATTAAGTAATAAGCTAGATATAAGCCATAGTTTAGAAAAGTTAGATTTTCAAAGCAAATCCATAGTTACTGTGATACAGTATTAGAAGCTAATTTTCTAGCTTATTTAGTTGATAAAAGTCAAAAGTTCTTTTGTTAAAGTTGTAGTGTATAAACTCAGGTCCAACTTTGTAGTTTTAAGATTTTGCTTATTTTCATTTTTTATATAAGCAAAAAATAAGCCAAATCGTAGGGTCTAATTGGTACTTTTTAGATAGTTAGAGGTTATCTGTTTTAACTAGAGTGTAAATTTCTTTTAATTACCCCGCCTACCCTTTACTTTCAATTTTTGCAATTTCAACCCTGTCTCTTAGGAATAATAAAATAGTTTTAATATTTTCATAATTAGTTTTAATAAAATTAGGTTTTACTTTAATTAGTAAAATACGGGTTTGGGGGGGGCTACAATTGCTTTATAAAAAATTAGGCATTTTTGTATCATTTATTTATGCACCTTTTTAGTAGATAAAAATCGTTTTTTCTTTATTTTTCCAGTTGAATTTTGTATTTTCTTGGAATTAAAATAGGTTTTTGTTATTTACTTTTTCTTAATAAATTCATAGTAATATAGAAAAATATTTGAATAAGTCTAATTTTTTTTGTAATAATTTTCTTTTTCATCTAGTAATTATTTGAAAAATAAAAAATCAGAATTTTAGTGTTAATTTTAGAAAAGTTTATTGTAGTTAATTACATTTTTCTTTTAAAAATCATATTAAATTCAAAATAGTTAACAAATTCTAATTCTTTTTCCTAAAATTTTCTTTTTAAATTGTGATTTTTAGGTATATAAATTTGATAATTAAGTAGTGCTTATATTTTTAATTTTGTTTTAGTCACTTTTTTAATTCTGTTTGTTAAATTTTTCGTATTAGTTAAACATTTTTAGTTCTTTAATTGTTTCTATAGTTTAATTGTGCTATTATATTCGTAGTGTAATCAAAAGTTCAAAAAACATGCCTCTTAGTCATTCCTTGACTCGAATCCGAATTATTTCCGTATTCTCAATTCAAGACTTAGTTTGGGTTAGACCCGAGAAGAAATACTTCCCGGTTAAAAATATACATATTGTGTTTTCTTAAGTGAGATTTTATCCTTTTATTTCTCTTGTTTGAGAAGTAATTTGGAAAAAAATTGTCACGGGATTAATACTATATATATATAAATTTGACTAGTGCTCATACACGCAACCAATCATCTAGGCCGCCACTCCTTGACGTTTGTGTTTATCTGACCGGGGCTTCCGCCTTTGACACAAACCAGGATGGCTTATTTTGTTTCCCCTTCACACGTTTACGTTGTGCCACATCAATCAGCCATCATGGTTTGTGTCAAAGGCGATAAACACACACATCAAGGAGTGGGGGTCTAGATAATATCTCGGCTTCCCAATAATTTTTTATAAATCCTTTAAATTTCTAATAAAGTGATTTATAATAAATAATAATAATAATAATAATAATAATAATAATAATAAAATAAGTAAATTACAATTAAATATAATATAATTAAATAAATATAATAATAATAATAATATCGCCTTTGACGCAAAAGAGTGAAGGCCCAGATAGTATATCGTACCCTCTATTTTGTTGTAAATTCTTATTATTTATAATGGAAGTGATGATTTAATTAAAAAAAAGTAAAAATATTTATAATTGTGTACTATTAGTTTTTTTTTGTTAAAACTGCAAAATCATCTCTTGGTTTAAACATATTTTGGCAAAATATCCCTGTATGGTTTTAATACACATAATACTTCATATTCGTGGTGAGGGATGATTTTTGCCGAACATTTCAGCGCTAAAGGATGATTATTGTCAATAGTATCAGTTAGAAATGATTAGTGTCAAAATGTACAAACCTGAGGGATGATTTTTACAGTTTACTCATAAATAAATAAAGCTATTATTTGGTCATGGATCCTTGAAGATTTATATTTAGCAGTAGAGCAAGAGTAATAATAATAATATATTGCAACTACTAAAGAGCGTTATGGTAGTAAACGACGGCAACGGGTTGGATGGCGTTATACAACGTTTTTCCGGCGTTGCCTAACGGCGTTGGGTCCGTCGTTGGCCGGTCAACGCGCGTTGGGGGTTTTTAAAAAAAAGAATCATTTTACCCCTGAAACAGTTTGTTTATATTTTACCCTTTCCTCCCAATTTTGAAAAGTTTCATTTTACCCCCAACGGCTAGTTTTTTTTTATTTATTTTTTTTCAATTTACCCCCTAAAACGGCTAAATTTTAAAAATAAAATCTTTTACCCCCCTTCACTCAACTTACTATTTTTTACAAATCTCATTACCAAATAAAAATTCACATACAATTTCACCCACTCTTCAAAATTCATTATACATCTTTTTAGCAATTAAAAAAATGTCGAATTTCCCACAACCGTTTATGAATCTCCATCTATCCGAGTCGATGACGCCGGTACGTTGCAAACAATACCCAACAAGTACAACAACAAGCTTTTTTCGATGGCAAACAATCTCAAGTCCTAAACGTAATTTCCAGATCTTACAACACACCCACCATCATTCACTCAGAAAATTCCCAATCATCACTCACCTCAACAAGTCGATTCGCCCAAAAAAGGCTTGATAGCAAGAAAAAGAATGTCAAAAAGGGGAAAAATGTTGAAGACGAGCCCCAAGAGACGGTAGCAGTGGGCCGTTGGCTACCGGTCTAAGAAGAATTGCTAGCAACATGTTACGTGGCCGTTTCGGAAGATAATAATGTCGGAAGGTCACAAAAGCATGAAAACGTTTTTTGGTTTCGGGTTTTTGAACGAGTTCCAATTCTAATAAATTTCAAAAACATGACATAGTAGGATATGTTGGCACTAGCAAATGGTATACGTTGAATGCCAATTGCTAAAAAGTTCCAAGCCTCGTACCAACGGCCAATACGTTTGGGGATAAGTGGCGAAACGAGTGGATTATTTTTGAAACGGGCTTCATAGTATTTACCGTTACGAGCATAAAGGAGTCGCGTTTCTCAAGAGATGCTTGGGAAGTTTTGAGATTCACCGATAATGGGTCGACAAGTACAAGTTGACTTAACCGGAGACGTCCCGGGGCTACCAAGAGGTTCTATTCGGTCCGATGCATGACCACGTCCGGCCGGCAAATCCCTCGACCCGCCAAGAAAACGAAATCCGGATTGCCACGGCGAGCACCGGTGGAAGTAGCGCGTCAACCCAATTCGGGGAGTTAATAGAGCATGAGCTTCGTCTGAAACGGGAAGCCGCCGAAAGGGCTTTCGAAGCTCAAGCCGAAAAAGACCGCACACTAATGCAGTTGGAGGAGTTGAGGTTTCTAGTACCTAGCACAAGGATTTGGACGGACGACGAGCATCATTGGATCAGGAGCAAAAACATTTAATCAAAAACAAATAATGGAATTGATTTGGGCGACGAGGACGAAGAAGACGAGGGGCGAGTAGTTTTTTTTTCGTAATGTTTTTTTTTTCGTAATGTTTTTTTTTCGTAATGTTTTTTTAATATTCGTAATGTTTTTTTATTTCGTTATGTTTTTTTTTAATTTTCGTAAGTGTTTTTTTTATGTCATATTTGTATGTTTTAATTATGAATGAAATGGTTAGTTGTTAAATAATGGAAATATTGTTTAGGGAGTTTTTATGAATATAAAGAGGTGAGTGTTCGTTATTTGTGTTTTGATTAGGGGAGGTGTGTTGGTGTTGTGTATGATGATGTGGCGCTGAAGTGACAGTCAAAAAATGATGTTATTGTGTTACTACACCTGGGGCTCTAAGACTAGTGGAACCTTTTTAATAGTCTATTATGCCCAACTTTCGAACCAATCTTAGTCGGGTATTCATGCATTTATTTTTATCTTAACCAATCATTTAAAGTATAAGAATGCAGGATGATCCGAGTCATTCTTACACTAAAAACAAATTTGGATATCAATGACGTCGTCATAGGGTATCAGCGAACACGTTATTGGTACTTAGCCCCCCCGGGACTCACTTGCATATCCGTTTTTTGTAAAAAAAATTTCAATTTTAGTTCAGGCAAGCATCTAGTAAATTTTAAAATTTCAAAAAAAAACCCCCGCTTTCACTTGTATACCTTTATAAATGCCTCTTACTATCATTCATTTTTTCACACACATCCTTTAAACTCTCTCAACTATTATTTATTGTTTTCCACACAACTACCCACTTGCTATGAAGCAAAAGTTGTGTAAACGAAGATTCCTTAAGAACTTCGGGAAGAAATATTTCTTGAGTTGAATCGCTTTATTAAGTACTCAATAGGCCGTGGATCAGGAAATCGTTGAGGTGAGTCACTGCGAGATTATATATCTATTTCAAGTACGGTTTCAATACTGTGGAAATGTCGACACACGTCGATATAGCGAACTCAAGCAATTTGATGGCTGCTAGGAACGAATTGATGAGAACCATTGCTGAGAAGGAAGAACTCATTAAAAATTACAGAGGAATGAAAAAGCTCGAATCATGGTTTAGTTTTTATTTAATACGCTTACGTTCGGAATTCGTATGTGTTATGTATTCCCGCTATTATAATATTTGATTTTTTTTACAGCAAAAACTCCTATATTATAAATCTAAAAAGTATAGAAGGAGCTAGAAAAAAGTTAGCATTTGTTTTTTATTTGAATGAATGAAATAAGTATTTTCTCAGAAAATTGAAGAATTAAAAAAAGTTGACGAATAAATGTTTTTGATATTTTGCTAGGAAGGGGTTTTTAGTTATTGGTGTGTTATTGGAGGGTGCTGATGTGGTGCTGACGTAAAGTATTCCATTAACTTGTTGTTGGGGACTTAGCTTACCTCGCTCTCTAGTGTCACCAGTACCACTTTATTATTTTCCGTCATTGTCCCAAATTAGTACTTTGGCATAGCCAAGGTTAGTCATACTACACCACCACTTTAGCCATAAGCTCTTTAGCCATTCCACCAACCAAATGTGTTAGATGATGAAAATCCCGTTGGTGTAACTTTATTATTAACCACTATTTATAGTGGTGAAACCCTAAATACCCTAAACCACAAAACCGGGCTTGGGCCTAATTATCCACTAATACTCCCCCGCAGTCCGAGCGGCGAAATCGCAAAAAGCTCAGATTTGGAGGTAGTAAACTAGTTAAGAAAAAAACACAAAACATTTAAACATAATGAAATCTAACTTTATTGATGAAGCTTCTAACTGCGGATAGAAAATGGAGAGATGCCTTTGAAGTCTTCTAAACGTGACATGAGAACACGTAAGCATCACAACACGAACATAATTAGTTTTTGAAGAATCCGACCAAACGCGAAGACAAATTTTCAAACACGAACGATAATCATGGATAAAACAATTTTTTTTATACGGGATACCATAGTATCCCGAAAATATAGGATTACCCAAACGTATCTAGCTCTATCGTGTGGACTTTATGACCTGCACAAATCACCATCACAAATAACAAACGTATGAATTTATGACCTAGCACAAACCACAACACAAATAAAAATAAACAGACGATGAAAAAATAAACAAAAAGTAAACAATTTAAAACATAAATAACTGATAATATATTAAAGCATGGTGACCCTTTTTGCACCTGAATTCTTCACCAGTGTTGAAAACAAATAGGCGAATTCACATGTCATCCCCTCCAGCAATAAAGAAAGTGGCGATAGATGATGGCTTTCTTTCTAGTCTCATACTAAATGTCAAAAAAATTGAAGAAGCATTTGCGCCTGCTCTTTTTTTAGTTTTAAACCTGTGCTTTTTAGAAGTGGCGGAAGAGTAAAGAGTAAAATAAATTTAGGGGTTTTTTTAAGGGTTAAACGGTGTGCGGGCTAGGTTTGACGGAGGTGTTTAAGGGTGGTCTGTGGATCAGGACCCGCTTCGATACCATGTTAAATGATTGAAAAAACCTCGTTGGTTGTAACTTTATTATTAACCACTATTTATAGTGGTGAAACCCTAAATACCCTAAACCCATAAACCGGGCTTGAGCTTAATTATCCACTAATAGTTATTGGTATTTTTTTTCTTGTGAGTGAGTGAGATATTTTTTTGGGACCCATAGGCACGAATAACATGTTATTAGTATTTTTGTTAAAGATAGTGTTTTAGTTATTTGTGTGTTATTAAGAGGGGTATAAAGTGCGCTGAGATGACAGATGAATAACACGTTATTCGTCTCCAGGTAGCACTCTAAGAAAAATGCTTCGTTTTTTTCTTTCAAATTTGGACTTATATTGATTGCGGTGAAATTGCAGATGAAGGAAGCAAGATGCGTTATAAATAAAGAACTCTTTTTTTGACTTATAGTAAGACGCCAGAGATCAAAGCAGCACAAAAGCAGTTATGATTAGGGGTGGCATTATAAGTAGGGTTAAGGTTGTCGGGTTAGGGTAGACGGTTGGCGGGTCAGAAAACCTAAACCGAAACCTGACCCATTTAAATAATTGGGTCTGTTATGTCATCCCTAACCTGTTTAACATAAACCGAACACTGACACCAATTTAAACACACGTATTTATAATTGGGTTGTCGGGTTAAAATTGTTACATGGGTTGAGTTGGTTAAAACGGGTTTTGGGTTGACCATTTAACCCTTATATACAAAAGTTTTTGCACATTACACAGGTTAAACCAAGTTAAATAGGTTTGTGGGTCGACTCGTTTTATACTATTTAACCTTATATAAATATAAATAACTTTAAGAATTTAGAAAAATAAATCTTAAACGGGTTGGCGGGTCGAACAGCTTATTTATTCTCAAATTGAACGCTGACCTGTTTAATAACACGGGTTAGATGGGGTTGACCCACAAAAAAACCGACACCAAATTTGTTTTGCGTTTTTATATTTTGTGATTATCAAAACATAAAGATGTGAAAAATATTAATAATGTTTTTAGGCATTATTTCTATCAATAAATTATTTGATTATCAACTTTTACATTTATATTTAGCCGACAAACCTAAAACAACACTTTAACAAGCAGTGTACCCGGTCAAGATGGAGTTCGCGGTAAGTAGGGTGTCGAACACTAACGCTGCGTTCTCGAGTTTAGGACGGTAGAAAAAGAAAAGAATGGGAGGAGCAGAGAAAGAAAAGAAAGGATATCATACAATCTTGTTTGCGTTCTCGAGTCGGACAAAACGGAAAGGAAATGCAAGAAAAGTGTATATGATCCATGTTCTTAAGTTGGAAGGAAAGTAATGTAAATATGACAATTTACAACAATGCCCTTCTTGTATATTAGCATTTGTAGTTGGTGGGGGGTAATATAGTCTTTCTAACAAAAATATAAGATTATCATTTTCTTTCCTAGGCAATCCTTCCAAAAATGGGATGATAACTTTGGTCCAAAATTTCCCTCCTCTTTCCTATGTAAACCCTTTCTTTTCCTTTTTATAAAAACTTGAGAACACAAGATTATGTATATTTCTTAGCATTTCCTTTCTTTTCTCCTCAAAAACAAACTCGAGAACGCAGCGTAAGAGTGGAAATTTAATCCTATATTCTATCAGTATTTTAATTAGTCTATTTACTGGTTTAACCTATGATATGTACGTTGTCTAATGAAATGGGGGATTCAGCCTGAGAGACTGGCACAGGTTTGGTGAATATTCTTTTAAAGGAGGACATAGTTTTATATGCATTACTGATCGTGAGGACGAAGCCCTACCATTAGGACGTGTGAATGGAGCACGATTTAAAGCTATGATTAGGAAAGAACTAGAGGGCAATAAGTATGTTCATGAAGTAACATAGAAGGGGCATGAGTCTAACTTAAAGACTCCGTTAAATAAACCACAAGTGCTTGTCGTGGGGGTGGGGGTTCGGGAGAACAACCCGTCCTTTATTTAATGAAATTTCCTTTTTGCATTAGTTAGTTTGCATGTTTCTTACTTTGTTTTGCAGGATCCAGAAGCTAGGAGGCAATTATCGAGACCGGCTCGACTCATAATCATGTGGTAACCTTGCTAAATTTACAGCAGTTACGGCGTAACGAATTTAGTTTACGCCGTAACCATTGTAGTTACGATGTAACCCATATTATGGTTACTCCGTAACGCCTTAAAACTTAAATTTTTTTACCACTTGATTACGACGTAACCACCAGAGTTACGCTGTAACCTCTCCCTAAAATCTTAAAAAATTAAGTTTTAAACATGTCTAAACCTTGTATACGTAAATGGACTTTGTGGGTATGTTCTTTGGAAGCCCTCACGAGACTAAACTCGTCCATTGGCCACCAAGTGGTTAAAAAGGCTTGTTGCATATGCTAAAAGCAACCGTGATTCCTACGAAAGTGATTAGTTTGTATTTCTTGTACATTTCATAATTCTTATAGAATGATTTTATGCTTTGGTTTGTTTTGTGATCACAGGGGATAAAGAGCTTGCGGGAAGACAGAAATAATCTAAAAGATTTCCGCCAAATTTCAAATCTCGAAGCAATGCTCAGGGAGTTTCTTGTCTTAATTCTACTCTTTCCTTTTTATTTCATTTCCTTAATGCCACAACAGGGACATGTATAAATCAAGTGGGTGGGGGGGGATGGGAGTGGAATTAACTTGACGTATGTTTTGTGCCTTGAATTCTCTAATTTTCTTTGAATAATTATGCCAATTTTAAAAATTTTTGAAATTTTTTTCTTAAATAACTAAAATTAAAATGTTCCGAATTCACATTACCCCTTGTAAATATTACATGTGTAGATTTAAGCCTAATATTCTGTTTCCATCATATTATTCAAAAATTGACCAAAATAATTAGTGTGCCGGTAGTATTGTAGACTTTAGAACCTGGCCTGTACTTTAGAGACCTAATTGATTAGAAGGAATTGATAGTTCAAAAAGACAACACTTAGGAAATCATCCAAATAGCCTGTATGTGTGCGTTTATCGACTTGTTACACTGACTTGTCGACCTCCTATGATAAACCTTTTTGTTGTACTCATTATTAGTGCAAAATACCCCTAGATCACCCTTGTTAAGCCAATCTATGTTTTCACTCTACTCTATATGTTTGCCTACTCTGTAGTCTTTATTTTCTTTGTGTTGAAATCTCTGGCTACTTAAGTCCATGGTTTGGGGAAATGGGAATGAAAAATTATATGCATTCATAGAAGACCAATCAGTTATGATCTATAAAACCCCTGTTATCACCACTTTTGACATTGATAAACTACAAGAGGGGGATATGCGTATAATATCAGATGTTGCACTGACAATAATTAAAGATATAAACTCCTGTAGCATTTGCATATTTATCATGAAGAAAATGAAGAAAAGAGGGTGAAACAAAAAGCTACCCATGTGCTAAAAAAATGTAAAGATGGTGCAAAATAAAAAATAATAATAAAAAAATGAAGCTAGTAGCCTATTATTACACCAAGAGATCTCAATAATTATGAAGAATGAAGCTAGTAGCCCATTATTACACCAATACTCATGAAGAATAGAGCTAGTAGCCCATTATTGAAGATCATATTTTTAGACTTAGCCTCTTGGACCTATGGATGGACAGTAGCTAGTTATGACAACCTTAGATTATTTTAGACTATTTGTTATGTGTTTTTATATTAACATCCATTAAAATGTGTATCCCATGTCTATCCTAATCCCTTTATCACCCTTTAAAACCATATAACCTTTGTTTGCCTTCAAAATTAGATATACCTAATTCTAACTGTGCAAGTATGTTGTTGTACTTTCCCAAGCTATAATAGAATACATGCTAAGACAAAGCAATTGACGATCACACCCGAAATGAAACACCTTAGACTATGAGAGGTTTGAGTGACTTTTTATCCCCTTTTGGTTAGGTGTTCGAGCTTTGATGTTTATCTAGCATAGAGATTTAATTAGATTCATTTCTTGAAGTTATTCTAGAGAAATCTTTTTATGAAATGTTCTAACAGGTTCTACTTGAGGGCAAGCAGAAGTCAAGTGGGGGGATATTTGATAACATCAAATATTTAATACTTTTTAGTGGCAAAATACCCCCTATATTCCTTCAACCGTTTCACTAATACTCGAAAATGAGATATTTTCTATCATTTTGTAGTTTTCAGGTAAAATGCAGGAAAATGACAAGAAACAAGGGAAAAAGGGCTCAAAGTGTAATTATCTGAAGAATGTTATGGCGTAACACCAAAAATGGTTACACCGTAACATATATTAAGCAAGTACGAAGATCAATGGACAACTTTACGGCGTAACACCATATCTAGTTACGCCGTAAAACCCATAATTTGAAGGAAATCTTACCCAAGATAGAGTTACGGCATAACACCTCTTATGGTTACACCGTAACCATGAAGATCCACAAATATGGAATGAAGATCACGTACATATGGAAATTATTTGAAGGTTACGGCATAACGCAATATCTGGTTACGCCGTAACAATTGCTTATTTATGGAATGCCGTGTAAGAAGGTTACGGCGTAACACTTTTATCAGTTACACCGTAACAGGTTCGATACTTATAAATAGAGGCCTCATTGTTCCATCTCATGCACGCTAATGTGTCCGCGTGTGAGCCATTCTTCCATCTTCGCATCTCGAATGTAATCGGGTCCTAAATTCAATACTCCATTGTAGAACCTCTTTAGCTTTTGGTATGGATGCGAGATTCCATTCATCTTATCTTCTTCACTTACCTTCAGTAATGGTGGGATCTTGTTGCATTGTTCATTAGTGTGGTGTTTAAACCTCGGATGTGATCGCACCATTTGGTAAGTTACTTCATCATTACCATTGTAAATGGTAATCATCCCTTCGAACCGTCTTGTTTTTACTTCTCAACTTTCTCTCAAAAACATTCACCAAAAAATAACATTGCCCCTGCTCCTTCAATCACCGGTAATGCATCTATATTTTCTAAAACTGCAAAATCTGTCACAATAGAAAAGGTTCCAACAAAAATAGGCACATTCATTAAAGCTCCTACAACATTATTCCCTTTGTACACCATTTTCTCTTTCATTATAGAATTATGAAACTTTTTGGACATCATATTCACATACAAGATAGGGAAAAAAATTAGCATGTAAAAATTCAAAACCTATCATGCAAGAAAACTTTAAGTTGTGGAACACAATCTATATGGAATTTTTCTTATCACAGTCTCAATAACAATGTAATCATCAATTCAGCATCAAGTTCATCATCCCTAGTTCTAAATTCCTCAATTACCTCACCTTCCTCAATGGTGGGCATTAAATCATTACCTTGATTTCTCCTAAGCTCAAATGGTTCATTTAGATCAGTTAATTCAATGTAATCCTTAAAGAAAGGGTCTAATGATCTATTTAACACCAAAGTCTCTCCTATAAGCCTAGCTTCTAAATCAAGTTCAATTCTTCTCCTCAAACTTAGCAGTAGACCCTCTTAATTAAACTACTAGCAGGTTTAACACTTATGAAAACAATCCTTTCTTCCTCGACCCTTAAAGTAATCTTTCTTTTGTAAACATCGATCTTAGCATGGGTGGTAGACAAAAATGGTCTTCCAAGGATCAAGGGCACTATGTATCCTCGGGCATATCTAGAATTATAAAGTCTAGTTGGAAAACAAATTTACCAATTCCTACTAGTACGTTTTCAGCTATTCCTTTTGGATATTTTACAGTCCTGTTTGCTAATTCAACTGTCAACTTGGTGTGAGCTAATTCGCCTAATCCTAAGTTAAGGTAGGTCGAGAGAGGCATAACACTAACACTAGCTCCTAAGTCAACAAGGGCATTATTAAAGCAAACATTATTAATAAAGCAAGGTAAAGTGAAACTCCCTAGGTCTTTCTCCTTTCGAGGTATGTAATTATTGATATGTGAAGCTTCAGAGTAAGCTTTCGAGAATTGTGGTCTATATGATCCCTTCTTTTCTTCACAGTAGTAACCATTCAAACGACTTAGAAACAGAATCATCGTTTGTCTTGTCTCGTACATCAGTGTACGGTTCTGTCCAGTAGATACGGCATATTAGGAAGATCCAATACGGCATATCGGGCATGAATCAACTTCAATAGTTTTTGAAATCGACTTTACTTGATCTCTTTTCCTAGATTATTGAGTTGTGCTTGTATAGCCGCCAATCCATCAGAAGTTTCAGTACTTCTTGACCTAGATGTTCTATTGTCCCATTTTTGAGAGTATTCAGCCATTTCTTGGATAGCTACTTTTGTATCGGCAGCAGTCTTTGATGGTATTGCACCTCTTTACTTTAAGATCTGTCGAGTAGAATTTCCCCAATCCATTATAGAAACAAGATTACCCTCCTGCACCTTTGTTAAATAGTTTAGGACACTTCATAAAGAGTTCTTTTAAATCGCTCCTATGCTTGGTAAAGATTTTCACCAGGTTCTTGCTGAAAGTTGTTAATTTCCTCCATTTTCTTTGCAGTTCGAGCAAGTGGGACAATAAATGTTTAGAAATTTTGTTTTAAGACCATCCCAAGTTGTAATTGAACCAGTTTCGTTTCATTTCTTTAGCCAACGTCTTGCTACTCAAAGTCAATGACATGGGAATGCTCTAAGCATCACTTGTCTAATAGTAAATTTGGACTGTTGAATATGAACGAACGATATCAAGAACTTTTCAATGTGTTCGTTCGCATCTGTGAATGTTGTAAATAGATCTATTGGGACTAATTATCCCTATCCGGGTGAGTAGCGCTCACTACCCACGGGGCTCCCGATAAATGGATATATACCATGTCGGATTTCACTAGGTGATCTTGGTCAGATACCTTTAGGGCAATTAATTCTTATTTGGCATATAATATGCTTCCTTTTAAATTAAGCTTCGGTGTCATGAGCTTAGCGCAACAATAAATTTCTTTTTATGTAAAGTTGTATCTCCTATAACTGTCATGTGCGTATTGTAAACTTGTAGTCCACTTTTAATATTAAATTCAAACCTATGAATTCACCAACTTTATGTTGACGTTTTAGCATGTTTTTCTCGGGTGCTTAGATGTGGATGTCTTTGCTTGCTTTATGGTGTTGCCTTGCATTGGTTCGATTTTCAAGAATTATTATTATCTATGTTAACATCGTTGTCAAACTTTAAAACCTTTTATTTGTTTCGCATATTATCTTTGGGCCTATGTAAAACTTTAACTATTTTAATTAATGCAACGATGTTGGATTTTTAAATGTACCCTTAGAGGTCGTTCTTTGTATCTTGTGTGATGTATAATTGTATATTATGACGTCACGCCCCCGGACACGTGTTTCCGACTAGGCCCCATTTGGGGGTGTGACAATGCATTCCTGAATGGTTTTATCAGTGAAGAGGTATACGTGGCACAACCTCCAAGATTCATTGACTTTGAAAAACCGGATCATGTTTATAAACTAAAGAAAGCTTTATACGTGATGTGTCGTTGTGTGGTGTATATTTTATTGATTCAAGTTTTAAATTTATATTTTGCCGACTAAACCAAAAACAACACTTTAACGGGCGGTGTACCCGATCGGTAGTAGTTTCGTGGTAAGTAGGGTGTCGAACACTTGAAGCGATGTTAAATCTATCAATTTAATTAATATCTTGGTTATCTAGTCTATGTTAATTCTATCCTATTCTAAACCTATGTCAGTCTAAATCTTAATTCTAACGGGAAAAGGGGGTTTTCAGCCTGATAGACTGGCATGGTTTGGTTGGTGACTACAATCAATTCAAGGCACTTTAACCCATGCAAGCTAATTAACAAAAGATAAAAGAGCGGTCGAGCCAAATATAAGAAAACTGTATTAACCATTATTAATCCGATTAGAAAGTTGGTTTGTTTATTAAGTGCAATGATTTCTTCTCTCGAGGTGGCATATCATTCTTAAGACTTAGGCGTTTCATCATCCTAAGACCTAGACACATTAATTCTGTCACAATTAAAGCATCCGCATAAAGCATCCTTATTTGTTGATTATAATCTATCTTAGGGATTAAAGCAATGGTGATCTTGTTAAACCCTAGCTCATAGAGACTTTACCCACTTACCGCTTAATGGTAAATTTATACACTAGTAGTCCACTTGTCCAACTATCTAATGGAATCAGAATGTTATTTGTTGATTTATCTAGGTTCACCTGCTAGTCAACTTGTTTACTAAACCAAAGGCAATATCCGATTAACTTGTTAAGCCAGAAGCGTATCCTTAGCAAGGATTTAGAAAGACAATATTTGTGATCCTATGATTCTAGATGTATAAATCACTATATGGAGAGCTATCCCAGACTCTAGATTACTTGGTCTGTATCACTAGATCTAGTTGAATGATAGGCTGCATACAAAAGCACGTAAACAAGTATAAATTGATAAACATAAACAAGTATTCAACGATAAATCAAGAAATCAAGATAAATACCAAACATTCAGATCTTCGTAATAATGGCTAATACCTGAAGGTATTATCCTTCAAACATCATAATAAATACAAAAACATTTAATTAGGCAAGGTAAACTAACTGAGTTAACGAATGATACTAAAAACTAAACGATTACTAAAGTATATGGAATTACACGTTGTCTCCTATGGAATTGATAGCGTTGCTCGACCTCTTCTGCTTTTTTTCTCCTCTAAAAATTGACTTTTATGGTTTAGGTATCGAGAATATGATTCAGCACACTTAAAACTCATTTTTGAGTTTTCTATTTATATTGTCTGGAAGTCGGTTCAATACGACGTATCCAATGGGTTGGATACGGCGTATTGGGGGTTTCTTAGAGTAGGGATCACGCTTGATATCTTCCAGAATCTTCACATACTATGTCTTCAATACGGCGTATTGGGGTTTTTTGGATACGGCGTATTGAGCTTGTTTCCTTCGTGGTCTTTGGTGAGTGCAGGTACGGATACGCCGTATCTTCCTTGATGGATACGGCGTATTGGTAGTCAGAATAATTAATCTTCAAAATATCTTTGTTTAAGCTCCAGAATGCGCACCTTTTGCTGATATTCACCAAGTACTCTATAATTACTGCAATTCTCAAATATAAACGATTAAGTAGTAATTCTTTGCAATAACTATACAAAATAGGTTAATAACATGAGATAAATGATGCTATAAAATAGACGTTATTTGATGTCATCAAATATCCCCTCACTTGAATCCTACTTGTCCTCAAGTAGCCTTTAGAAGTTTATAAAAATGTATCCCTAAGGTTATTTTCCATTAAAGATTTATTTGATCCATTACAAGTACACAACCAAACACCTCACGAAATAGGAAGATGAAAACACTCAAATCACTCAACTAATCTATGTGGTAACATGTAACTAATTCGCTCAATTGCTCGGTCCGGTACGCTGACGAGCAGTAATCTAAGTTATCCATAGAAATATAATATCCATTACACAAGCACTAATCTTTACCAATATGCTAGAAAATAATAAGAAAACTTAGAGAGAGAAAGTAGAGAGAGAAACAAGAAAGGAAGATTAGATTAGAGAATTGGTGGATTACAAGTGAATTAAAATGTAACCAACACCCTCTCCATGTGTGGAGAGGGTTCTATTTATACTCATGCCTTGCTAGGTGGCGTATGGGCTTGTAACTTGGGTCGGGCTTGGCATAACTTAGGCTTTGAGCCCGAAACACGGACAATATTAGATTACAATCCAAGCCCGTTGAACCCGACTACCTATTTACCAATACACGAACCTAGTTCGACTTTCTAAGACCGATAACATTCTTGTTATACTTGATATAATTAAGGTTAACAATCTCCCTAAGTTGAGTCTCTTTCTTCACACTGCTGCTCCCATACCACTGAATGACATTCTTGTAGGAGTATGCTTTGATTTATCATTGTCATTTCCCTTGACATGAAGATATGACTTTTGACGTTTATGCTTTTGCCTTGTTCATGGTCTTGGTCTTGTTTGTAACGACTTTGTTCATTCATGCTTTTGTGATCACTTTGGTTATTTGCCTTTTTTCTTTTTGACTTTGAAGTTTCTTGAGATCGTTATCGTTGCATCATCTCCTTGACATGAATCATCTTGATTTGACTTCCTGATCAACTTGGTGCTCTGACTAAACATGCTCAATACTTGTTTACATTCTTGTTTTGACATATATGATTCTAAGTCTAACAATCTCCCAAATACAATTACTTTAATAGACTTTGAGGCTCTTTGATGATGGGGAAGTTTAGAATCAACTATCTTGATGTTGAACGATTGACTTTGAAAGCTTGAGTATGAGCATGTGGTTTATGAATCCGACTTCGCTGGAATGAGGCTGCAACATCGTCGTCTATACCTGAAATAAGACAGTTAGCAATAAAAGATGAATATGGCTTTGTCATTCATCTTGACTTCGGTTGCATTAACCTTCGGTTTCCCGTTTTATAGTATAAATACTATACCTGTGATCAGGTAGATTCAAAGAATCTCCTTGACAGGGTTTGGTATGCGTGTGTAAGCACTAGTCAAATTTATATATATATAGTATTAATCCCGTGACAATTCTTTCCAAATTACTTCTCAAACAAGAGAAATAAAAGGATAAAATCTCACTTAAGAAAACACAATATGTATATTTTTAACCGGGAAGTATTTCTTCTCGGGTCGTTTCCCAACGAAGTCGTGAATTGAGATTCGGGAATAATTCGGATTCAAGTCAAGAATGGATAAAGTATTTTTAAATTTTGAATTACACTACGAATATAATAGCACAATTAAACTATAGAAAATATAAAAGAAACTAAAAACAATTAACTAGCACGAAATTTTAATACACGAAAATTAAAAACGTGAGCTAAAACTGAAATTTAAAATCTAAGGCACTACTTTTAACAAATTTTATACCTAAAAATCACAAATTTAAAAAGAAAATTTTAAGAAAAAGAATTAGAATTTTTAAAACTATTTTTTGATTTTTATGGAATTTCTAAAGAAAAATGAATTACTAAAAATCCAAACTTTTTCAAAAATAACACTAAAATTCTATTTAATATTTTTTCAAAAATACTAGAATTAAAAAGAAAATTATATAAAAAAAATTAAATTTATTCCAACTATTTTTTCTATTTTCTATTAATTTATTAAAGAAAAAGAAATTAACCTAAACCAATTTTAATTTCTAGAAAATAACAAATAATAATTATAAAAAAAAATGATTTTTATCTACTAAAAAGGTGCAGAAATAAAATGATACAAAAATGCCCAATTTTTATAAAGCAATTGAACCCTAATTTTACTAATTAAAGTATAAACCCTAATTTTATTAAAACTAATATTGAAAATATTAAAACTATTTTATTATTCTAAAAGACAGGGTAGAAAATGCAAAGAATGAAAGTAAAGGGTAGGCGGGGTAACTAAAAGGAATACTCTCTAGTGAGAACAGGAACCCTTAACTTTGACAAGTACTAAACAGACCCTACGATTTAGCTTATTTTTGCTTATCTAAAAAGTGAAAATTAGCAAAATCTTAAAACTACAAAGTTAAACCTGAGCTTATACACTACAACTTTAATAAAAGCACATTGAACTTTTATCCACTAGATAAGCTAGAAAATCAGCTTTTTAATCTGTTCTACAGAAACTAAGGCTTTTCTTTGAAAATTCTACTTTTCTAAACTTTGGCTTATATCTAGCTTATTATTCAATGAAAATTAAAACCAAAAGAAGCTAAATGAAGCTGTGATTGTGATGCTAGGATTTCTAAAAAGAAAGAAACTAAAAGTATACAAGATTAACAAGAATTTTGTTCTTAAAAAGCTAAGGTCCGGGCTTAATGACTGAAATTAAGCAATTCTAATAAGCTAACTAGCTCAAATTTAAGTCCTAGAAACTGAAATTTTAGAAATAAGCTATATTATGAATATAAAAGAAATCTAGATAAAAGAAATTTGAAAATTACAACTAGAAAATAGAAATAAAAAAGAATTAAGCAAGAAATCTCAGGTTGCTAATACCACTTTTACAAGATCATAAAAACTATTCTAGAGCTTAAAAATGAAACTTAAAAGATTATCTATATTAAGCTAATGGAGTACTATTAAGGTGCTTAAGACTAATTGCTATCTAACCTAATTCAAGAGCTAAAATTAGCTTAGAAAAATGATAATCCATCAACATTACTTTACTGAGTAAGTACTGTTATGCGGATGTACTTGATCCAAAATGCTTAAATGCAGGCTAAATTCTAAGGTAAACACTCATAAACTAACTCCACTATATATATCAAAACCTACACTAACCCAAATTGAACACTAGAATGCTGAAAATGACTTAAATCTAAAACCACTTAAACTTTTAAACTGCCCTGAGAGCTGGCAAAGTCGATTTACTTTAAATCTTAAAAATTCTAACAACAAAGAAAGGGGCATAAAACTGTAACTTTCAAATCCTATTTAAAACTTGATTATATCATTTAACAAAACTAACTTATGTAAATTTATCAACTAAAGTTGACTTTAAAAGTCAAAAACACTTAAATCCAAACACTACTTTATATGAACTGTCCCAAATGAATTCTACTTAAAATCTATTTTAAAACTAAAAATGCTAAAATCTTATATCTACTCAAACTTAAACTCACCTAATTAAGCTATTTAAGTTCTAAAATCTACACTCATAAAGAAATACAGCTTGTTACTCAGCTATTCTTTATTCTCCTAATATGACAGAATTTTAACACATGAGATCTCAAAGAATTCTAGCTACAACAGCTTAAATCAGTATCATCTCAAACTAACTAAACAAGTTGAACAAGATTACGCAAAAATAGACAATGCAATAAGCTACATAGAAAAAATCAAATGCTAAAAATGAAATATAGAAGATAAACCTTTGAATTGAAGTCTCTGACCCTAGCCACTCTTGTTGAGTGAGTGGCTTTCAAATCAAAACCTATATGGCTACCTTAGCCTCTAAACCAATAAGCTATAAGCTCAATAAGCTAAAAGTAGCTTATCACTCCTCATTGCTTCAAAATTCAATCACATTGACCTCAAATGACCATAGTTGAACTTTAAATAAACACATCAGTTATGTTAAAAAAGCTTCTAAACACTATTGAACAACTTGTTGGACTAGAAAAACCAGAATAAGCTAAAATAGGAGCTTATTTTCAAGCTTATGAGCTAAAAACAGCTTAAAACATGAAAAACATTTAAACACAAACTCATCTCAACTATTTTATTTGCTTTAAAGGAAGAGTACAAGGTAAAGAAACAATGTAGTACAAGTGACTTTGAAAGATATAAAAACCTCAAAAGATAAAACAGTACACGTGAATTGAAAAAGCGAAAATTACAAAGTAAATGAACAAAATCCTAACTAAAAACCATCTAAACTGACTAACAATCTCTCCTATTTATGATGAGGGTGAAAGAGATGAGAGCTTCAATCCGTTCCAAGCCCTTGGACTCTTCATTTGAATTTACCCGTTGATGTCATTTTTTTTTTTTTTTTTGTTTTTATTTTTTTTTTTTTTTTGGTGATGTGTTCGGAACCAATCGGAAGCTGCCAGGTGTGTCAAAAATGAGTGGAAATGGTAAAATACTATTAGGTTGATTTTGAAGAGACGAGAAGGATTTGGGGAAAGATGGTTGTTCGAAATTGATTTTTGGGAGAAAATTGGTTAGGAACAGTTAGGGGGAAAAGTTTATACCGCGTAATGTTTGAAAGATTGGAGTAATTGCATAACTAGCCCTTGTGTTTCTTCCTTCAAAGTTGTAGTGTAAAATGAGTTTGTTAGTTTACAACTCTGGCCCTTGTAGTTTAGTAAACAAGAAATGGACTTTGAGTTTGGGCTTTTGTTGGGCTTCTATGATCCAAATGATGTAGAAAGACCCAAAGGGTAATTTAGTCTTTTAATCTTCCATTGTAAGGGCAAAGTGGTCATTTTCCTTTGTCCTTTTCTTTACTTTCTTGACTTTCCTCGACCACGGTCTTGATCCGGCTTTTGAAATTGGCTTCAAATCTCTCTCTTGTACTTGTCTCTTCATTTCTTGTCGGTTTTTTGCTCGTTTTTGCTCTTTTTGACTTTGATATCCTTTCCTGCACATTATGACACAAAAGCACACATATTTCCATCGTTTGGGCATATTTTTGGCTTTTATATGCAAAATATCCTGGATATATTTATATATACAATTTAACACTTAACAAAATTCCCAAACTAAAAGGATTTGCGTGTCCTCCCGCAATTTTATTAAATGTACACTTTGTAAACTAACAAAGTTTCCAAAATGCCCCTTGTTATTCCCTACCTTTTAATGAATCCTCATCTTAAACATCACAACCTTTTTCTCATCATTTTATCTCAGGAAACACATTAAATGGGCAATCATTGCAATTTTGGCAAACTTTTAGGCTCATTGAAATAGGCTACCTCCCGATTAATAAAGCAAAAAAGAGGAAAATTGCTCCCCTGACTTTTGCACTAGACTAAAGCAAAGCTATTAAAACAAGATCATTGTCAATATAAAGTACAAATGGTTAACGCTCTTATACTTACAACTTGTAAACTTTTCACTCCCAAGGAATAAATTAAATGATAAGAGGTGTGCACTCTTTTTCAACTCAACCAAGATCATTTATCTTATATTAAAATCCATCTAAGCTTTACCACTTAACCTTGTGGCGCTAAATGTTATAACATAGATAAACCTCTCGACTCAAAGCTAAAAGAAATTAGGAACCAAAATTTATAACTGATTTAGAAAATGAAATATTAACCATTTCTTTATTTTCCAATATACTATAAATTATTATTTTTCAATAGAATAGTTGTTCTTATCGAACCCCAACTTAGGCCTTTCTCCCAAATAGGATATCGCGTAAACAACCCGGTGTTCTAGTATTCTGAACCCCCACGCCGCTACTAACGGTTTTGTGGGTTATCGCGACAACACCTTTTTTTCCTACCAAGCCTAGAATCCAAAGTCCCTTAGAGCAAATCACCACACCAAGGCCGCCGCTCCCCTAGTGATGAATGCCTACGAACCTTGATTCCATGTACATAGTCTTAAATCTTAAGTTGCGACCCCCCGATCCTAGTCCACTCTCACATGGATACGCCAACGATTAAAACTATTTATGCTTTTATTATTCTATTTGAGCAAATGCTTTCATTGGCACGAAAAATAATGCTTTTGCATTAAGACAATGGCTTCATTGGCATTCTTTTTATATTATATTTTTGTGATGAATGGAAAATTTTCACTTTAGAAAATCAACTTATAAATTTGAAACCAAAAATCTTACTTACATAATAAATGAATTATTTTTCAAAATGTAAGACTTTTTCTAAAGACATTGGTTGACTTAGTTAAATTCAAAAGAGCACGTATGATTAGGTGTGTTAAGAGCTTGTGGGAGTAAAAAAAACACAAATCATTCATATAAGCTTTAGGTTTTCCAAATAAACCTTGCTTAAGCAAATACACTTATATTTAACTACATCATCTCTTGTTCTTCACATTTTTAAAATCCAACGCAATAGGATTTGTGAAAGCTTAGCCCCACAAAAGGTAGGTTAAAGAACTAGCTAGGGCATTTTCACCCGGTCAAGTCAAAATTAACTCCTATTTCTCACCAACGGATTACCAAAAAGTGGTGTTTTTCCCCAAACTAAGCTTCTATTGTAAGCAAAAATTTTAAAAATTTCCACTTTTTTCACAAAAAGGGTAATTCAAAAAGGTTCAAACAAGGTTGCGTGAAGTGCAAGTCAATATCGAAGATATCCTTCCCCAAACTAAAACGAAACATTGTCCTCAATGTTTAAAAAAAATAGGGGTCAAAAGGAATCTAAACAAAAATTCTAAGGTCATGCCAAAAGAATAGATGTTAGTTCGATAAAGACAAGGATATGAGATTTCCCACTTTATGAAGAGAAGATTGGAGACCATCAATGGAAATTGTGGGCATTGCTTTGTTCTTCCACAATTTTGAACCATGAATCCTCCAAAATCCGGAAAACCTAGACAAACAAGCACAAACAACCAACAAGAACGAAAGAGAACAAGCCTCCTCTCATCATTTTCATTGTTAGCTCATAGACGACTTAAAACGGCTTAGTTTTTGTTAACCGAGTACAAGCTATACTCGACATACTCGTCCCCGAATTGATTTGTCCTTGGGGAAGCAAAGAAAATAAAAAGATAAGCATGGGGTGCCTCCCACGAAGCGCTTGTTTATTATAGAGGTCCCCCCCCCACCCCCTAGCTTGACTTCATATTTCAACACAGGTACATTCTTGAAGGATAAAAGTGAGGGTGGAATAAATTCCGAATGGACGGATCCTTCCCCAAACTAGAGACGTTAGTTGGATTAAAGTGGGACAATTGAGGTGTGGTCAAAAATCTTAAGAGTTAAAGAACTCTTCCCTTGTAGCACTTATCAAAAAAACCCGTCAAAAACTAAGACCTAAGGTTCAAATATCATTCGTAGGCTCAACCTAGAAATTTTCAAGTCAAAAAGTCTAACATCATTCAGAAGAACGGGTGGGCTGGGGGGTAAAAACATTTGGCTCATGAACTTTAGAGTTCTTATCAACTAGGATACCCGGGTTGAAAACTTTATCCTCATTGATTGTTGAGAATAAAGCATCACTTACATGAAAATCCTCATAACAAACCAAATCATTTCCTTCAACATAACTTGAACCACCGGGTTCAAATTCATCACTTAAGCTCTTAAAAACACTTGAACTTGATTTGTCAAAATCTTTGGTTTTATCACTATCAGAATTCCCATTCTTTCAAAATCCTCTCCATACAAAATTCTTTTCCACTCATATTGTTAGAATCATGCTCAAAAAAGAGATCATCATCATTATCAAAGTCATCTTTTGGTAGAGACTCCATATTAAGTTCTTTTGGTGAAAATGACATGTCATCTAAAACAAACTCTTTTGACATATCGGGAGTATTTTCATTAATGAATTCCTCAACTTTGGACTCAGTGGGATCACTAGTAGGGTCACCGTAAAGCAAGAACTCGATAACATCATCTGGAGTCATGTCATCCCTCTCTGGGTATGATGAGTTTAAAAACTTCATGATTAACCTCAACATTATCTTTTTCAAACTCACTTGTTGCCCATTTTCTCACACAATTCCCAATTGGGGCAAAGAAAGACACAATGGTTTTAACATCAATCTTAGGAGAAATTATGCTAGATGCCTCATTAGAAATGATTTCCTCGTCATCTTCAAAAAGAGGGTTCAAATAACTCTTAAAAGTTTCATTATGAACCTCCTCTTTAAGAATTGACTCGTCATTTCTAGAGGGAAAGTCATCTTGTTTCTCAAAGAGAGGGTTTGAAAAAGTCTTGAAGCTTTGAAAATCATCACAAGAAGGAAAATCACAATCTTTTCCAATTTTGGACTCTCTTGGGATTGGAATGAGAATCTCTTTGTCTAATTCTTTGTTTGGAATAGAATTAAGATCCTCATTCCCCATTTTGAAAGAGTCCTCAAAATTATTGTTTGGAAAGATGTGTGAAATTGCACTTATGGAAGCTTTTTTCGGAGAATGAATAACTTTTCCTTGGCTAGTGATTTTAAACTTATCTAATTTTGCAAAACTAGCCCTTCTTCTAGCAACTGGGTCAGAAATTCCCTTAAGTTCTTCCTTTTGTTTAATAATATCCCCCAGAAGAGATTCAAACTCATCAACAATAGCAGATGTTGTGGAATCATCATTACTTTCAGGTTCACAAACATCTTTGACCCGGTCATCATAAACATCCATCATGTGGATTGACTCATTATCTTGACTACCATCCGGTTTAAAAACTATTCTTTCCAAACCATCCCTTATCACTAGCTCCTCCCCGTGGACATCAATTAAAACTCGTGCGGTTATTAAGAAAGGTCTACCAAGTATCAAAGGAACACGGGGGTCCGCAACAAAGTCTAAAATCACAAAATCGACCGGGAAGTAGAATTTTCCGACCTTAACGAACACATTTTCGGCTATCCCAAGGGGTTTAGAAATTGTTCGGTCGGCTAATTCTAGAACCATTCTAGTACTTGTAAGGTCAGGAAGTCCAAGTTTCTTCCAAATAGACAAGGGCATGAGATTGATACTTGCACCTAGGTCCGCTAGAGCTAAGTAATTATCAAACTCCCCAAAATCACAAGGAATGAGAAATCAACCCGGGTTCGATCCCCGGCAACGGCGCCAAAATTTGGTGTGTAGTCAAATATATATACGTAAAGAGTTATAATCCCGTAAGAATTCTTTCCA
>BQNB010016142.1:0-72076 GCA_026074375.1 Tanacetum coccineum
GATTTCTTTAAGGCTCATAAAGGTTAATTGTGGCTTTTTGCTCCCATCAACTTAATAAACGTTATATAATTGTTGAATAAATAAAGTTTCTTTGGTTTTTGCGATTCTTAGTTTAGATCACTTCGTAGAGATTCCTTCTAGTGAAAGTAAGGTACACATCGAGGTTTTGTCAGTGTTGTGGGGAAATAGACTCCTGGACCATGGTCGGCTCGCATACCGATGTGGCAGTTGTTTAAAGGACCGAGGTTTAATAATGTTGCTATAATAATAATAAGAATAAAGCCAAATTTCGACTCCAGGGTTATCTAAATAAAGCTTCCGTCTCTGGACTCGTAGTTGAGTTGTTTCGGATAAAGTAAAAAGGATAACCCCTAAATCATGCGAAATTAGAACCTTAATGTGGACCTTATTCTCACCATATCGTCTCTTTAGGAAAGGATTTCAAACTAATTATGGTCTAAACCGGGTTTACATTATAAAAATAAGGCCTTAATTTATATGTCACCAATAATAATAATAAAAATAAAACCCTTAGAGGATTTAGGAATAATGGGAGCGGAAAGTTAAGTTTATACTTACACAATTAGCATTTATGAGTAGTGTTAGCATCTAATCTTATATTTAACTATGATTTCATTTTTAGCTTAGTTTAGGGGTTGTGAAAATCAAGGATGACGAACTCCCGTTCTTAAAGCCTTTTAAATAATATTTAATTCTTATCTTAGTTTTTATCTTTTATTGAATAAGTGGTTAAAACGAGGGCGCTTTAGAAATAAATGATTTTTGAACCTTCTTAATGGACATTTTCTGTTCTTGTTTGATTCTGAGGGGTCATAAGTTAAAAGGGAATTTAATTATTTATTTCCAGGTGTGTTTTATTTACATTGCGTGTGGGACCAGCAATGGCTTATTGTGGGGGAGTTTTGATGTGTGCTAAAATACATATCATTTGTGCCCCGGAAAATGCTAATAAACGAACTAAAAATACTAAAATATGCTTAATTATATTGCAAATATGTTTGTTGGGTATTTTTATGTCTTGCAGGTAAAAGGATTGAAAATGGAGCAAAAACGGGTAATAACGGTTTCGTCGCAATTAAGAGTGCATATTATTCAAAATCAAGACAAAGCCGTGAAAATTCCCAGAGCATGCCATTGAAAAGAGCACGGAAATTCAAGTCAAACGGTGCCTTCATCTCTTATTGGGCTAGTGAGTAGTTTAAATAGTGTTTGTTAAGTGATATTGTGAATTGGGAATTAAGTGAGGATTTAAAAAAGGGTTTAATTAATTAATAATCTTCGATTATTTAGATTTATAGTTTGAATATTTTGAAGGGCAAAAGCCGGAAAAATAATCAAACTACACATCTAGTAATTAATATCTTTTTGGGAGATTTTTGTCAAAATAAACCAACGTTGTGAGAAAATTATCTTTTCAAAGGAAATTAATTCATTAATAGACCTTAATTCACACTTAATGAACTTTTCACATCACTTAGCAAGCATTATCGTCTCTTAAATATCTTTTAGATCATTTAGCTTTAAATTTGGTAGTTTTATTATTAGTAATTCTAGATTGGTATTTTTTAGTGATTAAAATTAGTTTTAAAACCAAAAACAAAATATTTGTCATTCAAGCATCAAACGAAACACTTTCGTGGATTTAAAATTCATCTCTCGTTGGGATACGACATCCGAGAGATAAAATATTGTTTGTCCTCAAGCAATTTTCTTATCAAACGGGATACTCTCTATACTATTACTATTTGATATTATATATATATTATCGAATCAAAAGCCCTAAGAAACTTCCTAACATAGTTCTTGCAAGAAAAACCGTCTTCAAGAGCTTTGAGACTAGTGATAATAGTATTAAATCTAGCAAAACGCTATCCATAGATTCTTCTTCAAGGAGAGTAAATTGTTCATATTGTTGAACAAGAAGATCAATTTTTTTATCATTTACCTGGCTATTACCTTGATGTGTGATTAAAAACGATTTCCATTCATTAAAATATGCCAAAGATACATTTTAGGTAAAGCATTATAAATATTATTTCATATTCCTCTTTAGGTAAAGCATTATAAAGAACCATTTTAGTCTCGTTATTTTTAGCAAGTTTTCATTTTAGATCATCGGTTTGTTCTTCAAAAGGAAGTATTTCTAAAACTTTAGTAACTTCATTTTTGGAAACCGGTGAAAAATTATCATTCATGATAATATGCCAAAGATATAAATCTTTTGCTTTCAAATGAGTTTCAAATCTATTTTTCCAATAATTAAAACAATCGCTTTCGAAAAGTGGTGGTCTTTGCATAGATTGCCCTTCTAGATATTTATCGGAATCCATAGATCGATTCAATCTTTAATGTACAATATACGTTAAAGATCTTGGGTGACCTTGGCTTTTGATACCAATTGTGGAAACTAGAATGGGGGTTTTAAAAATAAAACTTAGATTGTCAACTTATGCGAAATCCAAAGATATACACGTATGTATATGACAGTGATGTAATAAATAAATAAGTAAATGTAGAATATAAATAAGTAAAGATAGGAAAGATCAAACCAAAGACACGATGATTATAGTGGTTCGGCTATGAAGCTCCTCTTCGCCCTACTCCACTCTCCGAGTACCCAACTCGAGAGTTTTCTTCACTATGTCAACAAGCTCCCTTTAGGCGGAGAAAACCATTACACTTTTTCCGGTACTAAGCTAAATACCAAGTCTAATTTGAGATAGAACCAATCTAACACACTACGTATTTTAAGGCTTGAAATACTAACCTATCATACACATATGATAACACAAAACAAATAGATGAAGGTGGATAAATATCAAAAGTGTGATGACTCAACTAAACTAGTAACACTTAAAGCTTGAAGTCTTTTTTGTGTTCTTCACTAAAGAGTGTAATGATTGGATCACTTGTAATGGATTATATAACAAGTATAATGATCAAAGAATGTATAAGAGAAAAGAAATATACAAGAGAAAAGTTGGAAAAAAAGTAAAGCAAATGAAAACATTTGGTTCCTATTTATAGGCAAATTTGAAATTTAAATTTTTCCCCAAGCTGCCAGCTACATGGATCCATGGATCCACCGTAGACTGGATTCGTGTTTGATTATGGTGGATCCATGTGTAGCAGCTAGCTGTTATTTAGTATTTTAGTGATTAACCCCAAATCTTTACAAAATATTCTTATGTACTTAATAATCAGATTTATTAGATTCTTCTAGAATAAAATATTTCTTAACATGAAAATGTGAAGATTTTTTATATTTGGGAAGATTGGTTCCATTTATAGTTAATCCTATTTTATCTTAATGATTAATATCACTAGTTTATAATTAATCACGTGTTTACTTGAAATCATTTGATTAGTAATGGTTTATGCAAATGATTAAATTTGTATGCAAGAATTTTTTTTTTTTGATCATTAACTACGCTTTATAATGCCATATTCATACCTTAAGTGATTTGTCGTCGGCAAGCAAACTTACGACTAAATAACTTGTTTACGTAAACTTTTACGTAGTATTACATTATATTTGTTATCATCAAAACTCGAAGATCATTAAATTTAAATATCGTTTTTACGCAAATATTTGTATTTACAATCTTTCACCTTAACATAAGAGTCACACCTGATGCGTATTTTTATTAAATAGATCAGGTTTTAAATTTATAAAACTCGTACACCCTATGATCTACAACGCACTAACGGGTAGTGTACCTGATTGCATGTAGTATACCTTAATAAGTCCGAGGGTCGACCTTAATAATGGTTCAGTCTATCTAGTTGTCTAATAGAAATGACAATCTACCTAAGAAAGCAGTAAAATGACATGATGTGCTTAAGATCCATGTGATCGCATTAAAGAAACCTAAAACAAATGATATAATGCCAATCAACTAAGAGGGATGAAATCATTTAATTAGTCAATTTCCCTATGTCTCTTAATCATAATCTTATGTCTAATGTTTAATTCTCGTTCTAATTAGTGGTTCTAATATCATTAGGTCTGATTTGTAGTCGTCACCTAACCTATAATTCCTATGATCTTAACCCCGTTGCTCATGAAATTTAGGCATCTAGTTCATAATCATTAGCCCCCAACTATCTCACAGACTTATCTAATGTCGACAATTCTACTTCTCTACATTTAAACATCCTATCTGGTCCCAACTAAGAAAAGGTCTAGGTGAGATTTTTAAGTAGCTTATCTAGTGCAGGCAGTGATATGTGCAACCCCTACAATCGAAATGGATCCCATCCCATCTCGAGTAACTCACTAGACTAGCTTTCAACTATTCACGCCCAATCACTAGCTAACAAGCTCTACACTAGCCTTAGTACTACCAAAACGTAAGGATCAATCAAAAAGCTCGTAAGATATCCAAAGAGACTGATTACTAAACATTGTCTAACCACAATCTTAATAAAGGCATCTAAAGTTGTTAGGCTCAAAACCGCATCATCGCCTAACCTATGATTCGTAATTGGAATGAACTCGCAAGAAGAATTAACATATTCTTAGTTCACAGTCATTAAATTCTACCAACTAATCTATAAGGCACGCCCATATGTTTCTTACTAACACCCAATACCTATAAGTTGTCAAGTCACAAATATTGTCTTACACCTATTTTGAAATTACTCCTACCAAGGCATAAGGATCTAAGGGCATACTACATAAATTACCCATCAAGATAATTAAACAATAAGATTCAATTAAATAAATAAGAGAATAATAATCTAATAAAATGCCAAGAACAATAATTTAAACACAATAAATAACATAACTCAAACAATAAAAAGCAAGATCAAATAAATCATTGAAGGGTGATTAAATTAAATCAAACATTAATTATCAAAGTGTGTACATTTAGTGCCAATTCATGTTCCCGATCCTCTAGTCGAATGTCATGACAAACCCCGAAGGGTTTGACCTACTCGAACACTCGTTGTGCCCTTTACTTTCTCCCAATCGTCAACCGAAACAAAATCAACCCAAAGAATAATTGAATTTGTCCCTTTTGATTTGTATATATAGGGGTAGAATACCTTTAGGACTTGTACGCAAAAGACTGCTCATCATTGTTGTCGCAATTCATTTAGTCCTTGAAACTTTATAAGAATTGAGCACCTTAAGTCCCTAGAATTATAACTCCTTGGTGTTTAAGGGACTAATTACAGCGTAACTTAAAATAAGAGTTACGCCATAGTTGCTCACGGCTTTATTTTTGTCCCAAATTATGATGTAACTATGACGAACCCATTACACCATAGTTTTGATGTCAACAATAACCACTCATCACAACGGAAGTTACGACGTAACCTTTATGGGTTTATTACGCTGTAATTCTTCTTAAACTTATAATCATCCTTCAAATAGTGATTGGTTGCAGCGTAAGTAAAAGAATTTAACTACATTGTAAGTATCTCCTGAATGCGGTTTTCATGTATTTTGTCCATTTTGCTATTTTCCTCATCTTTTCCGTTCGATGCCTTGATTAACCTGAATCTGCAAATATGAATGAATTAAGTACCATATTCACATAAAATAATATATAAAACAAGGCAATAAACATGAGAATTTGATATAGAAAAGTATTAACTATTTAAAGTTATCAACACCCAAATACCTTCAAGTGTGCGAGACTAACTTCCTTCCCTTGCCATTTCTCTTATGGATTACGAAACCTTAATAGAACAAAGGGTCTGCGATTAATTAAGTAAGTTGTTGTATTAACTAAATTTGCTCATAACATCTTTGAAAGCCCTGCATGAAGCCTCATGCTCTTCGCCTTTTCATTCAATGTTTGGTTCATTCTTTCAGCAACACCGTCCTATTGAGTGATTCTGAGATCGTTTTTAGCATCTTAATCCCGTTCTCAGCATAATACTCAATGAAATCTCTACTAGTATACTCCCCACCATTATCGGACTTCAAACACTTCACCCAAAGGTTTGTTTCATTCTCCAGTACAGCCTTCCACCTTTTAAAAGTGTTGAATACATCTGATTTATTTTTACAAAATTAAACCCATACCTTCCTACTGCTATCATTCATAAAGGTAACATAGTAGCGGGATCCGCCTATTAATGCAACATATGTAGGGCCATAAATATATGTATGAACTAGCTCGAGCCTCTATAGTTTCATGTATTCATAGACTTTACAAAGCTTACCTTCTTTTGTTTCCCCATTACACATGGCTCATAGAAGCCTATACATGCCGTCTTTAATCTGGAATCTTTCCATTTGAAGCTAGAATCTTCATACCCTTATCGTTCATGTGACCAATCCTCTGGTGCCACAGAGTTGCGCTGCCTCTACCATCAATAGTTATGCGAATCCCATATGAGTGACCCTCAACTATGTACAGGCTTCAACGTTTATTCTGACGAGCTACCACAAAACTATCTTTAGTAACCTTTCACTGTTGGTCTCCTAAGCCTACGTGGTAACCTTCCTCATCAAGTTGCCCAACATAAATCAACCTTCTCTTTAGAGTCCAACTTGTACCAAAAGAGGTTTTGAGGACAACATCCCTGATGACGTACACTCTGAGTATTTCGAAGGTCTCCCCTTTGAACTCTCTCGCAAGCTACTTATTCGGAAGACTAAGTAGTCCTCTAAAATTGTATTGGTGTCAAACCATTTACGAACAATGGTTACCAAGTTGGAATTAGCCAGTTGAAGCCTCACACCGTTCGAGGTGTGTCCTTCGAAAACGATACAATCGGGACTCCCCTTTAATTAGTCTTCCCGCCACAATCACCTCTCAACCCAGGCTTTCCCACCAAAGAAGAGAACGTGGGGCACTAAGCCAGATGGTTACCACAAATCATGGGACATGCTCATGATCTCCTAAAAATGTGCTTAGGCTTGCCAACACTATTTCTTTTCTCCTATAAATACTTTGGCCGGTCACTTCATTATGGTATGCTATCTAGACACTCAAGCAATCTCTAAAATCACTTATAAACCATATCATATACTTATTCGTAGGTCTAACCCCTGCACAATCACTTAACGTAGTGTCTTCGTATATCTTATTTTCAGGTTACGAGCATCTTGGCTGGAACACACACCCCTTGATGTAGTGAAAGTATGGAACACAGGAATTGAATCTATTGATTCCAATGAATACCAAAAACAATTTTCTAATTATCGTTGATTCGAAAGGAATATCGATAGTTAGGCAAAATTCTTAGCAAAACTGCCAAAAATAGACGTTTCATATATTTTGGACCTGAATAGCCAGGGTTACAAAACACTTATTAACTAGGTAAACAAAACTGAAACGGGTCTCAAAAGACAAACGGGCCGAAAACTAGCCTAAAAACAAAAGTCCAAAAATACCCGAAAAACAACAAAAATGAAAATAACTCATAAAATAAAGTGTTTCATGGGTCGAAATTTCTGTAACCCAACTATGTTTGGTTACCACGGAATTCTCCTCATTCCAAGCTTTGAATTGGCTGGTCTTGGGCCTGAAACAGAGTCCTTGAGCCCAAGTTATGCCACTTTGAAAAAGGTATTTTCTTCACACGATCCTGGGCCTCCATAAACAAAAAGGCCCGTTCGTCAACACTTGGGCCTGCATCACCCCTTAACCCTTCGATATCCATCGCAAGGCCTGGTCGTACCATTTATTATACAATTAATCCCCAACACCTGTAATGTCTAGAGTCTTGTCATATTCTAAACGAACCTTACTAGAGCGTAGCTTGAACCCTTCTAACTCTTCTTTACTATAGGTAGCATGGAATGATGCACCAAAATCCATAATACGATCTTCACTCGTATTCTCAACGCAACATACGAATGCGTCATCAGAGTCTCCAGCTGCTATGCTAACCTCCTTATCCTTCAAGGCTAAAGGCTTTAAATACTGATTTTAAAAGTAGCCCATCTAGTTACAATTCCAACATGTGATGTCCTGCCTATTCTTCAACTGACCTCTCTTTTTTGATTTCAACGTACCTCTGTTCTACTGCTTCTGGCCTCTGTCTTGCTTCCTACGCCTGCCTCTATCTTATGCATTTAACAGAGAGTTCGAGTGCTCTCTGGATGTCTTCATACGGATATCTTCCCCAACCCTTATATCTCAAATATTGTCAAACATAAGCTTAGTAGTTCTGGTTGAACCACTAACTACTGTAACAGTTCCTGACCAGCTCTCAGCCAACGAAGAGAGTAACAACAAAGCATGTACTTCATCATCAAATTTAATATCAACTTACACCAAAAATGCTAGGATTAAATTAAAGTCATTCACATGATCTACAACAGAGTCCCCTTCCTTCATCTTCGTATTAACCAACTATTAAATGAGATACACCTTATTCGAAGCACTTAGTTTCTCATACATATTAGGCAGAGCCTTTATCATGTCATATGTAGTCTTCTCCTTGACAAAGTTATAAGCTACATTCATTTCCAAAGATAACCTGACCACACCCAAAGCCTACCTATCTAACAGAGTCCAGTCTTCAGCCTTCATACCTATAGGTTCTGCCAAAGGCTCCTGAAGCTTTTTTGATATAGATAGTCCTCGATCTGAATCTTCTAGAACCCAAAATCATAACCATCAAACTTGTCGATCTTTATCTTCCCATCTTTTGTCATTGTTTATCGTGGCCTAGGATCTGACACCACTTTATAGGGTATATCACACCTACACACACCTTTGTATAGACCTTTGTAGGGTGTATAACTTCTGCACACACCTATGTATAACCTCTCTATAAATAAAGACCACAAACAAAGACTTGAAGAAAGTAAAGAACACAAGATATAACGTGGTATTCAGGATTAGGGTAGTCATGACAGTCTACAGAATCAAACCATAGAGATCATATTAGTATGGTATGCACACACATAAGAGATTATATTTACAATTACATTGAGGGGGTATATATAGGTAAGGAGACCCTAATCCTTGCTTTTCCTCCAAGATACAACTTACGGGTCAGACTAAATATAACTAACTCCATATAGGACAAGCCTATACTTCCAGTAAACTCTGTCCGCTTGACAGGGTCTCTAGATGAAGCCTTCCATCGAAGCCTGTGTCCAAGCTTATGTCGAAGCCTCTGTCAAAGCCTTTGTCTTACCTGACAAAGCCTCATCAATCTTCTTTTGCTTCTTTTATGAGTACAATTATAAGGAGCTACTGCATACACAGAGTCCTACCTCTATACGCTTGGTAGATTAATGACATAGCTCAAATATAACCTATATCAGTCTACACAACTTAACAACATAAACAAATGTCACTAACTCTTTAATGACTAGGTATAATTCTACTGAAGAATAAAACTATGTTTGTAAAATCCCACTTCCTCCACTGAATAAACTTCACGGTGCTAAACCTAAAAGAAGTTCATAGGTCAAAACATTTCTCAAACACACATCACTTAAGACCTGTGAATCCGAATAAGGTTTGTTAGCCTTAAAATATGCCAGCTAATACAAAATTACACTAGTTTACTAGTTGGGTACACAAGGACTAGAAATGTCAAGTTAGGATAGTAGTGTGTGTCAAGGACTATATATACCCTCCTATACTTCCATAGGAGGGTGAGGATAATCATTTGTATCTCATAAGTGTGTGTGTTTATGTGTGGTTTCTTTCTCCCTCCAAAAACACACACATCTTTCCTTTCACTCTATACATCTAATAATATGGCAACATATTTCTTTTATCCTCCCCGACCTCCGGATCGTATGTTTTAGGCTAGAATCTTTTAGATAACAATTGGCATCAGAGCCTAGGGCGTTTTGTGTTGTTGGTTTGTATTTTTATGGTGTTCGTGCCTTAAATAAGCACTTTTGTAGCTTATTTTTTAGCCAAAAAGCTTCGGCTTTTCATGGGTGGGGGTATTTTGTGCAAAAGCTTGAAACTTTCTTCTTTCTATATTTTCCAGATTATTTGTATAAGTGGCTTATGGATTTTCAAAGCTTATTCTTGAGTTTTTATGGTTTGAATGATTTTTGTACTCAAAATTTTGATTCAAAATTTTTCGTGTTAAAAATCATCAAGTTTGGAATTTTATGGTTCTTATTGCCTTAGATAAGCAGGAAGTACAAAATTTTTTAGGTAAAAACATCAAAAATTGAGTCTTTTTGTGTTTTGAAAAATTTAAGTTTCGTCTAGTAGAAGGCGAGTTAGCAATTGTGCAGTAGATGGCGAATTAGAAATCTTTAGTGGAAGGCGATTTAACAATTTTCCTCACAAGGTGATTTAACAAGGTGATTTAACAATTTTCTTCACAAGATGATTTAACAAGGCGATTTAACAATTTTTCTTCACAAGGTGATTTAACAAGGCGATTTAACAATTTTCTTCACAAGGTGATTTAACAAGACGATTTAACAATTTTCTTCACAAGGCGATTTATCAAGTTGTCCAAGCAAAGGCGAATTAACAATTTTCTTTAGAAGGCAATTTAACCACTTTCTTAGAAATTACTTTATTCTATTTTCACCAAGAACCAAACTCAAACACCTTCCATAACACCAAAACAAACACAACACTTAATGTAAAAATGATCCGAATAAGATTCACTAAAACGACAAACGGCTAAGGATTTAGATTACGATAACAAGTGATCACGGAGTTGATTTAGTATCCCTTATTTGAGATTTGGGTTTCACGAAGGCGTCTACCTATTTCATCATCAAGACTTCCCTCTATTTTCTACCCCTTTTCTTCAAACCCAATCTATCAATTGATGACTTGCTTGAACGTATAAGGTTATGATTGAGACTTGCATTATCTAGTTATAACCGATGTAACGGTCATAGCTATCACTTAAAGGAGTTATGTTGTAGTACTTAGTGTCACACGCATAAGCTGATGTGTATAATTTCAAGAGGTGTTGTACTTTTCATATACTTTGTGATTGGAGTATAGGGTACTTAGAGGCTTTCTTCTGCACCGTTCTTCAATCAACAAAAGGGCAGGATTAAGTAACAAATTTGGGTAATTTTTCTTCAGTTTCAAGTTTGGTATACCGGGTTTACTTCACCAAGTGGTCACTACAATAGCCAACAGAATACGCGGTTGGTAAGTAAGCCAGAGAGTTTAAAGGTTGAGATAAAATCAGCAATTCTCACGGGATAATTGAAGCTATAGAACGTCAATGGTACTTCACAATCTCAGCTAAATCTTGAAAAGTTATTCAAAGTTCTTCAATGTCTTTCATAACTTTTCAAGATTTTTGCTTATGACAAGAACTTCTCGAGTATATGGTCGTACACGTCAATGATGCTTTCGAGAGTTCAAAACCATCATGGGGGAATACGTGTACTTTGACACTTTGATGTAATCAGGTTAACTTCCAGGGGGAAGTAGTATATACTACTTCACTTAGTATGGTGTGTGAAGTATTCTGCAAGCGTAAGAAGATTTGTTGTTGATTTATTGCATGTTCCTCTGAACGGATATTCACCAAGACAAAATGTCATGATACAGTATAGAAGCAATATTAGTTGATGTAAGATGTACACATGTGAAGGATGATTCCTTAAAGGGATAAATTGATCACACTCGGGACTTAGTTGACTTTGGTGTAGCAATTCACATCAGCACTATCCTGGAGGAAGAAAAGTGCATTTCCGAGTCTTAATTGATTTTGGTGCTACGGTTTCAACTTCGTTAAAAGGGATAAATTGTGTACCTCATGTATTGGTTGATTCTTTTACAAAATTGACTGTGTACTTTGAATGTCAATGTTAGAAGATCGTTCGAGCTACATCAAATTTTCAGAATCTGCTAAAGATTCAAAAGTTGGTTTGTGGGGAAGCTGATTCAGAAACTTCGCCAAAAAGAAGTCTATGAAGAAAGCTTTTCAAGACATGCTGCATGAATTGGGAAGAAGTTAATCCAACTCATGCATACTACAATGGTTCCAAAAAAAGTAAAAGACACAGAAGATCCAAGCTGGAGTAAAAGTGTCAAGGCTAGAAGACAAAGACGTCATCTTCAACATTGGAAGCGCTTTAGAAGACTTTATTTTGTTGCATTTTATACTTGTTCGGAACATTGTAAGTAATTCCGTATGCCCACATATTGGGGGAAGATTGTAAGCCTTAAAGTAGGCCAGCTAATACGAAATTACACTAGTTTACTTATAGTCAGATACATAAGGACTAGAAATGTCAAGTTAGGATAGTAGTATGTATCAAGGACTATGTATACCCTCCTATAATTCCATAGGATGGTAAGGATAATCATTTGTATCTTATAAGTGTGTGTGGTTTCTTTCTCTCTCTAGAAACACACATATCTTTCCTTTCTCTCTCTACATCTAATAATATGGGAACTTTTTTCTTTTATCCTCCCCGACCTCCGAAGCGTGTGTTTTAGGCTAGAATCTTTTAGATAACAATTGGCATCAGAGCCTAGGGCATTTTGTGTTGTTGGTTTGTATTTTTTATGGTGTTCGTGCCTTAAATAAGCACTGTTGTAGCTTATTTTTTAGCCAAAAAGCTTCGGATTTTCATGGTTGGTGGTATTTTGTGCAAAAGCTTGAAACTTTATTCTTTCTATAGTTTCTAGCTTATTTGTACAAGTGGCTTATGGATTTTCATAGCTTATTCTTGAGTTTTTATGGTTCGGATGATTTTTGTACTCAAAATTTTGATTCAAAATTTTTCGTGTTAAAAATCATCAAGTTTAGATTTTTATGGTTCTTATTGCTTTAGATAAGCAAGAAGTATAAATTTTTTTAGGTAAAAACGTCAAAAGCTGAGTCTTTTTGTGTTTTGAAAAATTTGAGTTTCGTATAGTAGAAGGCGAGTTAGCAATTGTGTAGTGGAAGGCGGATTAGAAATCTTCAGTGGAAGGCGATTTAACATTTTTCTTCACAAGGTGATTTAACAAGGCGATTTAACAATTTTCTTCACAAAGTGATTTAACAAGGCGATTTAACAATTTTTCTTCACAAGGTTATTTAACAAGGCGATTTAACAATTTTCTTCACAAGGTGATTTAACAAGACGATTTAACAATTTTCTTCACAAGGCGATTTATCAAGTTGTCCAAGCAAAGGCGAATTAACAATTTTCTTTAGAAGGCAATTTAACCACTTTCTTAGAAATTACTTTATCCTATTTTCACCAAGAACCAAACTCAAACACCTTCCATAACACCAAAATAAACACAATACTTAATGTAAAAATGATCCGAATAAGATTCACTAAAACGACAAACGGCTAAGAATTTAGATTGCTATGACAAGTGATCACGGAGTTGATTTAGTATCCCTTATTTGAGATTTGGGTTTCACGAAGGCGTCTACTTATTTCATCATCGAGACTTCCCTCTATTTTCTACCCCTTTCCTTCAAACCCAATCTATCGTTTGATGACTTGCTTAAACGTATAAGGTTATGATTGAGACTTGCATTGTCTAGTTATACCTGATGTAAAGAGTTACATTGTAGTACTCACGGTCATAGCTATCACTTAACGGAGTTAGGTTGTAGTACTTAGTGTCATACGCATAAGCCTATGTGGATAATTTCAAGAGGTGTTGTACTTTTCATATACTTTATGATTGGAGTATAGGGTACTTAGAGGCTTTCTTCTACACCGTTCTTTAATCAACAATAGGGAAATATTAAGTAACAAATATGGGTAATTTTACTTTAGTTTCAAGTTTGGTATATCGGGTTTACTTCACCAAGTGGTCATTACAATAGCTGACAGAATACGAGGTTAGTAAGTTAGCCAGAGAGTTTAAAGGTTGAGATAAAATCAGAATTTCTCACGGGATAATTAAAGCTATAGAACGTCAATGGTACTTCACAATCTCATCTAAATCTTGAAAAGTTATTCAAAGTTCTTCAATGTCTTTCATAACTTTTCATGATTTTTGCTTATGACAAGAACTTCTCGAGTATATGGTCGTACACATCAATGATGCTTCCAAGAGTTCAAAACCATCATGGGGGAATACGTGTACTTTGATACTTTAATGTAATCAGGTCAACTTCCAGGGGGAAGTAGTATATACTACTTCACTTAGTATGGCGTGTGAAGTATTCTGCAAGCGTAAGAAGATTTGTTGTTGATTTATTGCATGTTCCTCTGAACGGATATTCACCAAGACCAAATGTCATGATACAGTATAGAAGCAGTATTAGTTGATGTAAGATGTACACATGTGAAGGATGATTCCTTAAAGGGATAAATTGCTCACACTCGGGACTTAGTTGACTTTGGTGTAGCAATTCACATTAGCACTATCCTAGAGGAAGAAAAGTGCATTTCTGGGTCTTAATTGATTTTGGTGCTATGGTTTCAACTTCGTTAAGAGGGATAAATTGTGTACCTCATGTATTGGATGATTCTTTTACAAAATTCGTTGTGCACTTTGAATGTCAATGTTAGAATATCGTTCGAGCAACATCAAATTTTTAGAATCTGCTAAAGATACGGATGTTGGTTTGGGGGGAAGCTGATTCAGAAACTTCGCCAAAAAGAAGTCTATGAAGAAAGCTTTTCAAGACATGCTGCATGAATTGGGGAGAAGTTAATCCAACTCATGCATACTACAATTGTTCCAGAACAAGTAAAAGATACAGAAGATCCAAGCTGGAGTACAAGTATCAAGACTAGAAGACAATGACGTCATCTTCAGCATTGGAAGCACTTTGGAAGACTTTATTTTATTGCATTTTGTACTTGTTAGGAACATTGTAAGTAATTCTGTATGCCCACATATTGGGGGAATATTGTGAGCCTTAAAGTATGTCAGCTAATACGGAATTACACTAGTTTACTTATAGTTAGATACATAAGTACTAGAAATGTCAAGTTAGGATAGTAGTGTGTATCAAGGACTATGTATACCCTCCTATAATTCCATAGGAGGGTGAGGATAATCATTTGGATCTTATAAGTGTGTGTGGTTTCTTTCTCTCTCTAGAAACACACACATCTTTCCTTTCTCTCTCTACATCTAATAATATGGCAACTTTTTTCTTTTATCCTCCCCGACCTCCAGATCGTGTATTTTAGGCTAAAATCTTTATATGTAACAAGGTTATCATTAATGAACAACATAAACCCTAAGTTCCTACTGAGGGTAACATCATTCACATAACCAATTCTTACAAATCTTCAACATCTGCTTGAAAAAGGAAAGGAAGTCAAAGCTGAACTTGAAATTCCTATGTCTATTATGATGAAGGAACTTAGGCTCTTAGCTTAAAAATTGAAAAAGTTTAGGCTTCCTCCTTTAAAAACATCAAACATTCAAAGGAACCCTCAAATTTACTTCACACAAAATACAAAACCTAGTTTAAACAACCTTGTGAACTCTGTGGACATAACAATCATCTTTCAGAAAATTCTTATGAAGTTTTATTTTACAAAAAGTGTGAGAGAACTTATCATAGAACCTGTGCATGCTGAATATATTGCTATAATGAGAAATGTTCAAAACCTCAAACTCAATTCCCTCAAGGTGAATCCTCATCAAAGAAAACCAATCAAAGACCACAGAAGCCCAAACCTTTTCCAATTTGCACTCACTTTGGGTTTAATAATCATCTCTCTGATAATTGTCGATGATACCTTGAATGTGAGTTGTTGTTATCCTATAAATCTAATCCATATCACAACTAATAAGCAATACCAAATAAGCAATAAGCTAGAAAAAGTAGAGAGAGAAACTAAAGAGAGAAAGAAAAGATAGATAATTAGATTAGAGAGAGAAAGAGAGTAGAAGATTACAGATACATACAAAATGTAAGAAATGGCAACCAAAACCCTCTCCATATGTGGAGAGGGTCCTATTTATACCCTAAGGCCACCATCGACTCGTAGGCTTTCTATCTTGGGCTGGGCTTAGCTTATCTTGGGCTTTGAACCTGAAATACAGACAATATTAGATTACAATCCAAGCCCATTTATCCCAACTAGCCTATTACTTAACAAGACTAATTACGACTAATAAGACCGATAACATTCTTATTCAACTTATATAAAATTAAGTTAACAACCTCCCCCAATGTTGAGGTCTTCTTTGATCTCCTCAATGTTGATGTTCTTGATGGAGGTTATCTTGATTTGACTTTATCTTCCCCAATGTTGAAGATATGACGTTTGAGCTTTGCCTTTTCTGGTCTTGTCTTTGTCTTTTCTTGTTTGCAATGGTTGTATTCATTCATGCTTTAGATGACCGTAAACAGTCTTTCGGTGTCATTTATGTGATCTTGATCTTGAGCCTTCATATTTTGACTTTGAGTTCTTGAGATCTTTCATCTTGCATCATCTCCTTGACTTGAATCATCTTGATTTTACTTTCTTGATCAACTTGTGCCCTTGACCAACATACTCATACTGGTTGCATTCTTGTTTGACTTATATGAACATAAGGCTAACAATCTCCCCAAAATACGATTCTTGATTTGAGTTTGAAGATCTTAGAGGAAGTTTAGGATCAACACTCTTAATGCTAAATGATTGACTTTTAGAGCTCGAGTATTAGTATGTGGTAATGAATCAGACTTCGCTGGTACATGGTTGCAACACCGACGTTTGAATCTACATTTATAAGGTTAGTGAGAAACAGCAGATATGGACGAAAGTATCTTTATCACTTCGTCGAATACGGTTGCAATAACCACGGTTCCCTGTTAATCAGTATAAATACTGCATGTGATCAGATAGAATTTGTATGAATCTTATTGACAGGGTTTCGTAGCTGTACTAGCCGTTCTCGTTACCAGATCATCTCAAAGCAGACAACACGGTAAGAGTGAGTTCTATCTTTCTGATTAAGTAGTCAATTTATATACTGGACCAAATCGATATCCAGTTGTCACAAGTTTGATTCATATAGAATCTTGCAAGTCACCTACCAAGAGCTTGTTTGATGTTGGCTCAAGCAGGATTTCCATCTTCACTGTGAATACATAAGTATCACTCAGATGTTCTGGCAAGATCTCAAGGATAATAAGTAGGACTCTTTGATACCAAATGTTATATTGATGAATAACAATTTGTATTTTACATTGTGTCCTAATGAGATTTATTTTGATCTCTCTTGGCTCTAGACTCAATTTGTGCACTTTGGTTTTAGTAATCGAAGGCTGAAGCAGACTGCCACCTATTCAATATTAACAATCTCGGAGTGAGATGTCAATAGATAACGTGTGTATCTTCATGACAAATGAGACAAGTTTCTTTTGAGAGAAACTCGAATGGCTGGGAAGGGTTGTGCATTGCATCACTGGGTCTATGACGGCTTTCTTCAATTCCAACAATCATCTTTGTGATTTTGGTAGATTATGTATTGACTCGATTTCTGCCTAAGTTGCGTGGAGGGCTGCTTTGTTTTCACCCTTTATCCATACATTTCTTTTTCATTCTTCAACCCCTTCAATGCTTACCAAGACGTCATTACTAACACCTTGTTGTGATTGTTCCAGTGTTAGCTCAATCTTAGTCCCTTATTCACATTCATCTCCAATCATACCTAAGGACTGCTATTTCTAACTATGGATTGTCCTTGGGTAGATCCTTCCGGTTCTGGTTAGATCATAGGACTTATACCTAACCTTAACCACCTTATGACTTCATCGACGTCGTGAGATTAATTGGTTATTGGGTATAGATATTTAACCATAAAAAACCTTTTTTGACATTTTGAAATACTCTCCCTACACATGTGCATCAAGATTCGAAATTGCTTTGCACATGAAGGATAGAGTTGCACTTAGAGTCTTAAAGATCACATTCTTCTATATCACATTCTAATCACATTTTCTCCCCTTATTTAAAATAATAAAACATTTTGTATTTGAAATACCAATTGATTAAATTTTATAACATGAAAAAATTCCATGGGGTGAAAAATTATACCATGATATTGCATGAATTCATTTTTCTGATTGCTCTCCTTCAACATAGAATGTGGGATACCACTAATTTTTAAAACTTGACATTTTATTGAAAAAAATGATATAACACCACAAATATGTTGACGGCGTAGTGAGATGCCTTAGTGAACAATGTATATTATTAATTGACATTATAAGTTCCATATTTTAATTTCAAGAAATGATTTGGATACATAAAATTGACATTTATGAGATGTACCCAACACATTAAAAGGCTTTGTTTTAAAAGCTCCCTCTCAGAAATTTATTCAGATATTACGATGACATTGTTGAGCATTTATTTTACCAATTATACCACTTATAAACATAGAATATTGTACCAATTGTTAAATATATTAAGGAAGGGAGTGTTGAACACACAATTTTAACAAATACCACTTTTTATGGAAAGATACCACAAATTATATTGTAGACAATTTGACATTGAAAGTTCTTTTTGAAAATTGTGTTCAACGATTTTAAAAACTATGATAAAAGACTTCTCTTCTATATAAAGAATAAGCGAACTAAAGTGTACACTCCCCTATTACATTCGGGTCTGAGTTATGCACTGAAATGTACCTAAGTCATAAAGAAAATTTAGAAATGACATGTTTTGAAAGCATTTGAAACTCTTGCTCGAACTTCATTTACACGCCCGTGTCGATGTTAATCAACATTTCTAAGTACGTAAATGTTATCGATTCCAAGAGACACGTCGAGAAGATTCTTTTTGGTATTTTTGAAATTTTTCTGATTATATATATTGTTTTTATAGATTTTATATTTTTCTACTTTCTTTTTGTTAGTTTTATATTTTTGTATTTTTTTCAAAATTATTTATAAATCAAAATAAAGAGAAAAATAAAAATATTTACAACTTGAAGTTTCCATCAACAGTGACAGTTGTTGCTAAAGCTGAAGTAGATGAAATTGAATATGGTTGTTGTTGACATTTATCGGATGCATCAGCAGTAGTAACAACGAAAGACTTTGAAACAACTTGATTTACTCCATTGAAATATTCGTCGAAGAAAGGACCGAATAGACTTTCCAACTCTATCATTGATGTCATAACTATCGTGTCTATTGAAGGAACTTCTGTTGGCATTGTGTTACGAGGCTTGAACCATTTTGTTCAAACATCATTTTGCTGATCAGTTTTGAATCCACTTCAACACTGGTTTCTGAGATATCAACCTTTTCAGCAACCACACTCTGAGATTATTTGGCTTGACATTGTTAGATGTATCTGCACTTAAGTCAAAACTTTTTTTCTTCTAGATATTGATTGATGTACCTGTACTTAAATCCAGAGTTTGTTTGCTTTCATGAATATTAGGTATATCTACATTTAAACCATGTGTGGGTTCACTGTCATCCTTGCTTGTACAAGGAGCGAATAACTTTCCTGTAGGAATTCACCTAAAACCAACAGATTTGAAAATTCTACCCGTGGGTTTCCACCTAAGATCATATCTAGGAGATGTTTTCTCATATACAGCGAAAGTCTTATTAGGAGAAAACATATGTCTTGTAATGATCTGCCTACCAGGTTTCTGAGTATGACTCTTTTGATCTATGGGTTTGTTACTGTTTCTGGTCTTATGGGATTGAATCTTAGCACGTGGATTCACTTTCTTCAGGAGTTTTGTTATACAAGTATCATGATTTGCATTAAAGATACACTTACGACATATAGAACAAATAAAGTGTTTGGAATCTGAAAAAGAACTAGAATTCTTAGAGTGATCTGCTTTGGGCACAAACGTTATCATTACCTAACTATTCTTAGATATGGGAAAACTCCTAGTTGAGTGATTAGTGCTCCTAGGTTTTGGTTTGCTACCATCAGCAGTGTTTTGAAATCTAGCAGAAGGCATCACACTAGTTTTTGAGTTCATATCTCTTTCTTGTGTCTTTCTCCTAGCTTTATCTAGATAGTGATTATGAACCATGTCATTTGAACTAAATCTTAGCATGTTCGTAGAACTATTCCTAGATTCGCTAGATGCAATCATATGATCAGGTTTTGCAAAAATGGATTCTCTTCTCTCTTTGGCAAATAGTGTTGAGTTACTGGTCTTGACAAATTGTTACTCACATCAACTTGGGAGGCAAACCGTGGTTTTGACATTTGAGGTCTTCCAGATTTAAACGCATTCGGTTGTCTAACAACTGATTATTTTCTTAGTGATTGTAAAACCGATTTCCCTAAGACTGATATTTTAGAAAATTTAGTATCTACACTATTTCCTTTTAACTTCCTTTAATCATTTTTTAAAGCAGCAATTGCAAAAACCTTATCTTGAATATGGGCTTTTAAATCAGTATTATTAGCAAGTAAAGAAGTTGTCCATTCTATAGTCTTAGATCTCGTAATTTAAATAGAATCATACAAATCTTTGTAATGCTTTTTCAAAGTCTCATTTTCCTTACGTAATTTAACCACACTATGTTCTAATTCGATGTTCATTGTTTCAAGTACATCAATTTCCTTTTTAATCTTGGCTTTATTACTTGTTTCATTCAAAATCAGACCATGTTGCCCCGATTTTAAAGCTTAATTTTGATATTTAAGTTCGAGAGCAACACAATGTGCTTCCATTCTTGAAAAATCTTTTTGAAATTGGGCAACGGTCTTTTTGAGTAAAATATTTTCTGTGGAAAACTAGAAGGGGTTGAATAGTTTACCGCTTTTTAATTAAAGGTTTTAAATTTGTTTGTAAAATTTTAGATTCGACTTTTACGTGAATTGAATACTTGCACAATATGAACAATATACTTACCTAAACAATCAATAAAATAATATGAGAAAGTAATGTAAGATAAGAGATAAGAGTAAGAACAATCAAACCACAACGCAAGGATTTATAGTGGTTCGGTAATGAAAAACCTCTTCGCCCTACTCCACTCCCTGAGCACCAAACTCGAGAGTTTCCTTCACTATGTCAACAAACTCCCTTATGGCTGAGAAAACCGTACACAACGTTGCTTACACCGATTTATGACACAAAGCTAAATGTCGAGTTCTAATCTTAGCAAGAACCTATCTATCACACCACAACTTCATGACTTGTTCACAACTTTACAACTTCACGACTTCTTCACAACTTAACTTCACCACTCTACTTATATCACAACTATCTAACCCTACTTAACTTCACCACTCTACTTAATCTTTACAACTTGAACGTTTTTATATTTTGTGATTATCAAAACGTAAAGATGTGAAAAAATATTAGTAATGTTTTTCGGCATTATATTTTATCAACAATCTCCCCCTTTTTGATGATTACAAAATTTAAACTCATTAAATGTAAAATTATTTTTAAACAAGTATTTAGTGAGTTTCATGTCATTTCTCCCCCTTTTTGTTGAATCAAAAAGATATCGTCGAGAATTGCTAGTAAAAATAAAAGTAATTTGACAATACTAGTATTTAGTGAGTTTCATGTCATTTCTCTCTCTTTTTATAGGATTACTTCGACTTTAAACAAAAACGAGTTAGAACAATACAAATATTTCTAACATGTAGCAAGAAGGAAAAATATGACATACTAGTAATGTAACCAACAATAATCATCCATTGAAGTAAAATAGTGTGTGAACTACACTCAAGCAAACATAAGGAAAATAACATCTTAACATTCATGAAAACATAGAGTATGTTTAGTTTAGTGAAGATGGTATAGGTGGTGGGATGATGGTTGTTGGTAGTTGTGAGAGCATATGTTCAATATATGAAAACATATATTGGAGTTTATCTCTTAACCCAAATATGAGAGTATGATTGTGAATGCAACACAAGCATGAATCTCCATGTGTCTCAAGAAGGTTCCAAGGAATGGGATGACTAAAGATAGGTGGTGAAGGTGATGGAGTATCAAATTGGACATCAAGTAGGGTGATTGGTGAAAGGGTGAGAGTGATGTCCATTGATGCATTTTCTTAAGTTGGAGGTGGTGGAGAAACTCTTGGAGGAGGAGATATTGATGAGTTCAAGTAACCATTGGGTGAAAGTGATGTTGATGAGGTTGGTAATTTGGGTATGTAGTCAATTGAGGATGAAGAAGTATCTTTGGTTGATGGTGTGTTTGGAGGGTGCATTAGGACCACTAGGTGATCATAGTTAAAGTGTGGGTGATGGAGTTTTTATGTCATCGTGGGTTAAATCTCAAATAATTGTTTTGGTGGAATGATGTTGATTTTTGGTTTCTTGGAGGCTTTGGAAATGGAGGCTCTAGTGGATGCCATGGATGTTGATAATGGTTGATGAATGATGAAGAAGATGGTGTGTTGGAGATGATAATCTGGAGGGAATTTCTGGGAAGGAAATGGTTTGAAAATGGAATGAGTTTGAACTAGTTTAAATTATTCCAAATTGTGTTCGAGCATTCTGGGCAAAGATAGTTGAGACTAGGTAAAAGAGGGTCAAAAAGAAAAAAAAAACTATTTTACCCGTGAAATACTAGGGCGGTCCCCTTAAATAGGGGGCGGTCCCTTTAAAATTAAGGGGGCCGCCCGTGTTAAATTAAGAGGGTCGCCCTCTGTTGGTTCCATTTTTCACAAAAAAATGATTTTTCTCAGATTTTTTGTAAGAGTATTTTTGTTTTGGTGGTTTATTTACAGCAAGCCCTATTGAGTTTTATGAGCGTATTTAATCATATAACATGTAATAAACACATTAAATTATGAAACCAAAGTGGCACAAATAGTTGATTTAATAAAACAACCAAATTTTTAGGTCATCATAGCAAACAAGTACCTAAAAATAACCAACACATAAGTCCTTCCGAATACATCGGATGATCACCACACAAGTTGTTAATAACATACACATAATGGAGTTAAAAATTGTCTTAAACTACACTTATCCATCTAGCTCACTTCAATCCTATGTCTACATTTCTTCTTCTTGCTAAACACTCCTTTTAGTGCCTTTCCAAATGATTTGAAACCTCTGCGCATCTCCTTATGCATTTGTTGCGTTTGGTTGAGCAAGACGGTTTGTCGTTCAAAGAGAGTTTCATCGGTTTGTTCGGAAACAGAAGGCATTTGGTAGTTTTGGTAGTTGAGAGGATGAAGAGAGTTAAGGTAGGTGGTAGGAGATGGAGTACTTGCACGAGAAGTTTGTACATTATCAACATCATCATCATGATCATCACCATCGTGTTGATGAGATGATGTGCCTTGATGATGAGAAGATGAAGAAGATACGGAATGACGTGCCTTGCCACGATCACTTCGAGGTCGTCGAGTTTGTTTTAGGGCAAGAGGACGCATGAATTGATCAACAATGTCATAAATGCTATTGTCAAGATGATGATATGTTTCCATGACGTGTCGATAAAGATGAGTAAGAAACATGCCATACGGAAGATTAGCGGTTGGAGTATATCTAGCACATTGGATTCTTTTGATGAAAAAATAAGCAAGATTGTATTGCTCTTCGGCAACAACACAATACAACATGTGAGCAAGACAAGCAGGAAGATGATCCCGATGTCCTCCCAGTCTGAACACATTTTCTCTAATAAGCTCTTCCCATTGCTTCATGTCAGGGTTTAATTCTTTGGTGAGAATTTGATTTGGATTGAGAGAGACCGTTTGACTTTTAATGGTACGGTCTATCATGACACGTTCCAGTTCAAGAAGTCGACGAATGGTGTTGGGAGTCAGAAGATCAGTGCAATATGGTCCCTTGGTTTCTCGAGAATACTCAAGAGATGCAAGGTCTCATTCATTTGTAAAATCGGCTTGACCATTGTATGGAATTTTGAGAATTTAACCAAAATGAGCGAGTGTAAGAGTTATGAATTCACGTTGAATCATAAAAGAGATGACAAGATAGCCATATTCATCGGTTTGAATCGTGACTTGACTATAGAAGTCTAGAATAAATCTCGAAACAATCAATTAGTTGATTTAAAAGAGATAATTAAAACGAATATTACTAAAGAGACGCTCGATGTTGCTGGATTTGTAGTAAGCCTGATCAACAACACGACCTTCATGAATGTTGCGGTTTTCAATAGGTTTGTAGAATTGGGCAATGGTAGAGGAGATGTCGAGAATTTTGGATACTTTTGGTATGTAGATTAGGAGGGATATATCGGTTTGTAGTAGCTATTGGCATTTTTGTCACCTATAAATGTTACAAAACAAAAAAAAATATAATAAGGAAAATAAAGTTTTGAAAAATGACAAATGTGGGACAAGGATTACTTCGACTTTAAAAGTAAAAACCTAAGAAGTGATCCATATGTTCCTTAATTTATTTTTGACTTAATCTAGGATGTCGAAGAATATATATTAGTTATATATTTCAACATCAAGACAATAACCCAAACACTCCCTTATCAATATAAAATTTGTCTAAGCATGTCGAAAAATTATGTATTAAGTGTATATTTTGTTTGACACGTATAAGTTTGTTATTCATGACTTGACAAGAGTTAAATATTGTTTGTTTTGACTAGAAACCATGCTTTAAAGCATTAAACCAAACGCCCCTTTATTTTATGTCATTCATAAAAATGTATCAATATATATATGAATTATATATCTTGATGACTTATACAAGTTCGTTAAGTGTTTATACACGTGACAAAGCTATAGTGATGGTCATTTCGACTCTAAAAATTGTTCCTAAGAAACGAACCAAACACCCCTTTATTTTTTATAACATATTATCTATTGATTCGAAAAGTATATATTTAGGAATGTACGTTTTGATGGGCAATGTATAATTGTTTTAACGTGTTTTTGGCATGAATCAACAATGTATAAACTTTGTTTCAAAAAAATGAAAAATATGTATATATGTTTATAAAATTTTCGAACCAATAAAAAATTGTGACTCAATTCTAATGAATGTATTGAATTCTTATGACTACGGGAATCATTGTAGTTATGGATTTCCTAGCTCTAATCTAAAAATTAAAGGACAAAAAAAATATAGTAATACCCAATTTTGATTAAGAACAAAATTGGATGAAATTGAAAAAAATAAGTATAGGAAATCTTACAATAGGTGTTGTTGATCGAGTTGTAGGTTATTTCCCCTTATAAATTTTGGTTAATTAAGCGATTTGAAGATTGGTTTTTGAAGGTTTTTGGCTATGGTGTTCGTTCACAGTGGGTAGAAGAAGAAAAAAAAAGTGATGTTTGGGTATATAATTTCGACTGAAAGGGGGTGTTTGTTTTTCCAGATAGGCGGTCTCCTTAATTAATTAAGAGGGTCGTTCATTTTACACGGCCAGTCCCCTTAATTTTAAGGGGGCCGCCCTTTGAGAAAAAAAAAATTTCTTTGATTTTTGGCCAGTTTTTGTGAGAATGATTATTGACAATTATTAATTAACACTTTGTTTAATTAAAAAGTTTTTTTGACTATTTCGGACAAGATAATCAAGACGTCAATTCGAGAGGTGATTTAGAGATGAAATTTATTACAAGAAGGAGGGATTAATTTCTTCAAAAAGACAATTAGTATATTCGATTTGAGATGAGACGAAATGGATAGCGAAGATAATGAAATAATAAGACGTAGTTGAAAATTTCAACAAGTTGATTCCGATAGACGTAGATGATGGTTGACACGGATCCGAGGCGATCGTCGAGGTCGAAGGGAGTTTGTTTCATCCATAACGTGTCTATGATCTTCATGTGACTAATCCTACTTCTATGTTAATTGTTAACCACTAGCTTGCTCTTCTTCGTTTACGTGAGTTTGCTATGTGGTCATAGAAGATTTCCATTTTGTAGACGTATAACAATAATCTACACGAAAGAATAGTTCATAGTGAACTAATCTCTTCAAAGCTAGAAAACCAACAAATGGTATTTCTAGAGACTACATTATCTTCTAAGAACTAATTTCACTACAACATCATAGTCACATAGACATTTACTTATAATCTGTATTCTACGAATATGAAAAGTGAGACGTACCTTAGTCTTTAGAATTATCTTCATTAATGTCTTCAAGATGTAAATGATAAGGGTTCATGGGAACCTTATCATGAATTCCTTAATCTGGAGACAAAGAATGTTTGTAGAGAGCACACTACTTCAAAGGTTGTGATGGCTTAGCCATTTGGTCCCCAACGTTTCATGTATCCGAAGTTATTGTTTCCGCATATGTTTTGCATTTGATTCGAACACATGCATGGTGAGCATCTTCAACATTGAGCAAAGCTTGGTTGATGTGGATGATTCCACATTGTGTGATTAGTGTTAGAGTAATTTGGTCTACCTTGGTCTCTCCTAGGTTGAGGTGTTTTGGAACGAGGATGAGAGTTTTCCTTTCTTCTCGGAGGAGGTGTTTTAGGCCTCATTGTGGGTTTGGTAAATCCGACTCTGGTTTTTAAGGAAGGTTTGTAAAAATGTTTTACCTCATCATCACTTGCAATGGGAATTTTAGTATTGTTTATAACACCCTGTGTTTTAGAGTCATTGACGACGTCAACAAATCCGCAACGTACCTTTTGTATTGTGCATGTTTGCTTGAAATTGTAAGCGTTAGGTTAAATCACGTACGCCAAATATTATTGTTTAATGTAAACGGGCATTAAATCATCAAACGTTTACATCAATCATGTGTTATATAATTATTTTGATAATAATTATGGTCGTTGTTCATTTATTTTATTGGTTACGTAAGTTAAATACGTTTCGCGATAAATTACGTTTAAGCATAACCGGAAGCACGTTAATTTATTAACGCTTCAACAAATACCCTTTTCTAGCCTAGATAGTTTATCTTTTAATTCTAGTACTTCATTTTCTAATTTTATTTTAGCTTGTTTTAGAGTTTTATTTTTAGCCAGTTTTGGGGGCTTTTTATCTAGTTGTGCATAGTCTACATATATTCAATTATGTCATTTTCGGTCTAGTGATGATTTGATTATCACTAAAAATATTCGGTTTCGGAAAGTACCTCATTGGAATATTTAGCCATAAGACACTTTTGTCCTTTGTATTCTCCTCTTTATCATCGTGCTAATCAATCTAAGCTCTCCCACGAACGCCCTTTGATTTTGATATTTTATTGTTTCTGGACATTCTCCGATGAGATGATTTGGATCTCCACACTTGAAACATTTTCTTTCACTTGTCTTATTTTTGTCATCTTTATTTCTTTGGATTGACTATTCTTTTTTCATATGGTTGTTTTACTAATCGTCCTTGTCTTTTAAAGAATTTCTTGAAGTTTCCTTAACGGTCAGGGCGTTATTCTTCATCTTTACTATCGGATGTTTGAACTATCTTCATCTCTCCAGGATTCCTTTCTAGGCTTTCAAAGCAATAGGATCTACTTTGTTCTCTTTTGTTTTTGGAGGTTTCGGAACGTCTTTCTCTGATTAAATTCTTCATAGATTTTTAAGTTCCATAAGTTACGTCAAAAGTGATTGAGTTGTTAGATTTTTTGATTCTTTAATTGTCGTGACTTTTGCGCGCCATTTAGGATGCAATGCCCTAAGAAACTTCCTAACATAATTCTTGCTAGAAAAACCTTCATCAAGTGCTTTTAGACTAGTAATAATAGTGTTAAATTTAGCAAAAGCATTATCTATTGATTCCTCTTCCGGAATCATGAATTGTTCATATTGTTGAACAAGAAGATCTATTTTATTTGCTTTGACTTGATTATTACCTTGATGAGTGATTAACAAAGTATCCTAAATTTCCTTTGCGGTTTGACACATAAAAATTCTTTCATATTCTTTACGTGGTAAAGCATTATAAATTACCATTTTGGCTTCATTATTTTTAGCAAGTTTCTTTTTAAGATCATCATTTTATTTGTGAAAAGATACAATTTCATCCTTTTTAGTTTCGGGATTAAATTGAATGGGAGGAAAATCACCATCGGTAATAACATGCCAAAGATCTAGATCTTTTGACTTCACATAAGTTTCGAATATATTTTTCCAATAAATAAATCCATCACTTTCAAATAGTGGTGGTCTTTGCATAGATTGCCCTTCTAAATATTTTTCCGATTCCATAGATCGATTCAAGTTTTAAAATACAATTTATTTTAAAAGTATTGTTTAACGTGGCTCTGATGCTAATTGTGGAAAACTAGAAGGGGGGGGGGGGGTTGAATAGTTTACCGCTTTTTAAATTTAAGTTTTATGTATGTTTGTAAAACTTAGATTCGACCTTTTTGTGAATTCAATGCTTGCACAATATGAACAATGTAAATATATGAAATGATAAAGTAAGACAAGAGATAAGAGTAAGAACAATCAAACCACAACGCGAGGATTTATAGTGGTTCGGTAACGAAGCACCTCTTCGCCCTACTCCACTCCTCAAGTACCAAACTCGAGAGTTTTCTTCACTATGTCAACAAACTCCCTTATGGCGGAGAAAACAGTACACAACGTTGCTTATATCAATTTACGACACTAAGCTAAATGTCGAGTTCTAATTTTAGCTAAGAACCCTAATCTATGACACTCAACCCCACGAACTTGTCTCACGATACTTTTACAACTTCACGAACTTTCTTCACAAACTTCACAACTTCCACAACTTCTTCACACTTCACGACTTCTTTAAACTTTACGCTTCTTCATAACTTTAGACTTCACTTCACACACACTTATATCACAACTACCATAACACTACTTGGTAAGATCACAACGATCTAACTATACTTCACAAAGATCACAAGATCTAGTACTACACTAAACTAAAAGTGATACAATTGATTTACAAATATGTGATATGAATGCAACAAGATAGCTATGGCACACTAAGGATTGTATAACTTCTTTTCACTTGATAATGGAAGTAGTTTATTTACACTTGAGGAATATAACTGGATTACTTGAAATAAGCTTTATGATTAAATGATCAAAGGATTTTAGAGAGGATAAGTGGGCTATTTTGAGCAGAAAGAATGAGTGCAAAAGGTGAGAAAACGTTGGGGAAGTAGTCCAGTATTTCTAGACAAAAGGAGAGCGCGGGGGTCTATGCCGGACCCTTAAATAGGTGTCGGCCCCCATTAAAATTAAGAGGGCCGCCCATGTAATTAAGGGGGCCGCCCTTATTCAGACGCTCCTTTTTGTCCTTTTTAGGGGAGGTGTTTACTGGACCATTTCTAGCCGTTTTAGGTCTGAAAATTTGAAATTCAAAATGTTTATTTTGAATAAAACATTTCTTTTAAATGTAAAAAATGTTTTGTGATGTTTATAAAAAGTTTACAACATTTTATAAAAGTTTCCTTTGATCATAAAATGCATCAAGCATTTGTTTATTCAATACATTGGGAGTTGATATAAGTTTGAATGTATATTTACTACTATATTATCAGAACGTGATTTTACTGTTTAATTTTACGTTTGAACGTTTTTATTTATTTTGTGATTATCAAAACGTAAAGATGTGAAAAAATATTATTAATATTTTTAGGCATTAAATTTTATCAACAAGGCTATGATGAAGACTTGAAGCTCCTCATACAAGAAGCACACCCTCTCATCTCACTCACTAAAGTAGCATAGTTTGAAGACCCAAGACCTACATAATTCTATATAAATAGGACCTTATAAGCCCATATGAGGCATATTCAGTTTTCTTAGCTTATTAGAGTTAAAATTAGCTTATTGTAGTTTTTATTCAAGTCTTGTAACTGTTTTTAAGAATTAATTAATTTTGAGGTTTTTAAGTTATAAAATTCTGAGTTTTTAAGTTCATGTTCCATTGTTGTTAAAAAGTACTTTATAAGCTATCATAAGCTTTGTTTCCCTTATATATATAAGCTATTATACTTAAACAAGATAAACTTTTCCATAGTTTATAGTGTTTAAGCATTTTTATCAAAAATCACTCAAAAAGCTAATATGGATGACAAGCCAGATTTAGAAGGGCTTGTGGGTTTAACTAGCTTGTTTTAAACAAACTAGAGCTTGTAGACAAAGCTCTAAAGAGCACTTATATCCTTGTTTAGAGCAAAGGGTTTTGTAAGTTCACTCTTTACATTTTATAGCTTAAAACTGTTTGCTTATTTAAATTGCTTACTTTCTGCTTAATCTTGCTTATTGTTGCTTAGTCATGCTTGTTATTACTTATTCATGCTTATTTTTAGTTTAGCTATTGTTAGTCCAAATTTTACAAATAATCCGTCATATTTAGCCTAAACTGCTTATTGAGTTTGCTTATTCACAATTTGTTATTTCTATTAAATTTGCTTTATTAGGGACCTTATAATTGCTAGTTCATAATCTGTCTTGGAAAACTTTAGCTTAAAATAGTCTCTAACAAGTTAAAAAAATGCTAAAACAGGTTTTTAAGGGGTTTTTGGGTCACGCAATAGTAACCCATGTTTCTACTGTTTGATACCACTTGGTTTTCAAAACTGAATTTGATAAGCTCTTTTAAGATTTTAAGGAATGTTTTTATAAGCTTTTAAGTTTCAAAACTCAGTTTTAATGTTTATGCTTTAAATGCTTTGAATATGTGGTTTTAAGTTTTCCTAAACTGCTTATTGTGGTTAGAGCTGTATGTTGTTTGATTAGTGTTGTTATTGCAGTAGTAAGAAGATTGATTTAAGTGTTCATCATCATTTGAGGTTTTGTTGTAAAATTGTCAAATAGATCAGTAGGAATTTCAGTTTCAAAAAGCTTGAAAGTCACTTTTTAGCCTTAGATTTAGATAAGATAAAATTAGTTTTAGGTTTTGAAAATTCTTGCACAAGTAGTTGATAGTATAGAGTACATCTGTTTCAGCTTATTTTAGGTCTTTTAGCTTATTTAGATATATGTTTTTAGGCCTGCACTTTTGCTTTTAGCTTTTTGATAAAACTTGAAAAAAAAACCAAAAGTGTAAAATCTGCTTAAAGTAGCTTTTTCTTTAGCCTTTTTCATAGCTTATATGTGTTTCAAAATGCTTATTCTTTGCTGATTCTTGTAGCTTAAAGTATAGGCTTGATTTTTCATTTAGTTCATTAAGCCATAAGTGACTAGCTTATGGCTTTAAATAACTAGCTTTTAAAAGTAGCTTGTTAGACTAACTTTTTAATTACAATTTTGCATAGTTAAGCTTTTTTGATCTTTTGTTATCTCGTGAGTGACTTATTTTGGTTGTATTCTAGCTTAATAGGTTTGTTTTTAGCATTAGTAGCTTATTTGGTGTAATGGTTATGGCTTATTAAAGATTTTAGCTCAAAACAGTTTGACTTAAAGGCTTTTATGCTTTTAAGCAATACTGTTGCTCGCAAAAGCTATTTCTAGCTTATTTTAGTTTTAAGAATATGTTGTTTTACCAAAAAAGTGTTTATTTTCGTCTTAAAAAGCTTTTTTCATTAAAAAAAAAAAAAAATTTCAAAACAAAAAATGTTGGTGAATTGAAGGAAGTCTCTACAGGTTGAACCCTCAACCTCAAACCTCAAGTCTTCCAACATTTTAAACACCCACACTCCACACCAAACTGCCCTTGAGACTTTTTTCGTTCATTACTTTGTTTTATTTAATATTTAACCTTATATTCAGTTTTAGCTTATCCGAGCTTAATGGCTTTTTAACTGCTTATTTCTTTAGCCAAATTTCAACTTTTTAATTTTCATAGATTCTTAATAGTATAAAGTACTTTTCCTAATTTTTTTAGATTTTTCTAAATTAGTTTAATATTTTTTAATAATATTTTTAGATTAAAACTGTTTTTAATTCATAATAAATAAATTAAAAGTCAAAAAATACGATTTTTTTTTCTAAAATTATTTTTAATCATTTAGGACTGTTAAAAATTAAATTTGCATTTTTAGGGTTAAAAATTTAGAATTTAGGTTTTTAAGGCTCGAGTTTAGGATCCCGTTATTGTTTCCGTGTTTTATCCTTAATTGCTTTTGTTTTTAGCTTGAATTTATTTGTTTTTGCTTGTTATTTGTAGAAATTGAATCCAAACGAAAATTTGACCATTCAAATCACGCGATCACAAATTTAATCACGATTTTCAATTCACGGTTTCGTCGGAATACGACTCGGGAAGGTTTTGAATTTTACTTTGGTTAAAAGTAATCTTCTTAAAACCTTTACGGAATACTTCTCTTATACTATAATTTGGTATTTGGTATATATATATATATATCTTATATTTATATATATATATATCTATATATATATACCACACTCACAAACTAAGGAACCAACAATTTTGGCGCTCGCTTGCGGAGAGAGAAGCTGTGAAACGATTATTGTGTTTACGTTTGAAGAAAAGAGATAAGAAAAAGAAAGAGTTTGATGTAAAGTTGTGTAGAGTTTGTATATCTTTGTCTAAGTGGTCGAGTCTTTGCTAGCCGACCAAATCAGAGTGTATTCTTTATAAATGATTAACTCACCACTTCACCCAAATTTCACCCCAAAAAAGTCACTCCCCAGATATTTCCCATCTGTTTTGTTTCCATGTTATCATATGACACCTACACCCACAACCCTTTTAAAGACCTCTTTGATAGTTAACTTTTAGTACTTACGCTTAGCGGTGGAGTTTGATCCTCATATCAAGCATTGGTAATTTGTATGCCTATGAAGGTAAATGTGTGTTTAATTTTCCTGTTTCCTATATTGTTATAATTCATTATAAACCCATATAAAGAGAGAATCCAAACACTTATTGTGAGGTGCTAGTGTATATTTTACGTGCTTCTAGTTATAAACTCTAATTGGTTGTGCCATAAAATCCTTTAAAGATTAAGTTGAATGCCCTTGATATTGCTATTATCTAGGTAGAAAAGCTCATTTTCTTAGGGACAAGCATAATCAAAGTGTAGAGGTATTTGATGAGGTGTAATTTTATATACTTTTCACCCCTATAATCATTGCGAAATGCTTAAAATATGTGCTTAATCATTTCTTTTTGCATTTTTAGCACTTAGAAGACATTTAGAGGAAATACACATGACTTGGGCTCTATTTTGGAAGAAACAGGACAAGAGTACATCTTTAAACAAAAGAAGGCTTGAAGAATTACTCACAGAAGGTGGAGACAGCATCAAGAATACTTGCACGCCGTCTGGATTATCAAGCGACCGCGTCCGAGAATTTATGACGGCGTCTGGACTATAGCCGTCATAAAAAAACCCTAAGAAGATTCGCGGTGCGACGGCATCAAGATTAATTGCGACGCCATCGCGGATTCTTTTTCTTATAAATACAAACTTGATTTTAGGGTTTTACAGAGCATATTAGGAGTGAAGTTTGGTAGAGAATGATTTGTAGCTGACTTTGGGAGTATTTTAGGGTTTCCCAACCCTTTTGTACTTTCCCTAATCACTTGTTTCAATATAATGAAGTTCTTTTATCCTTTAATCTTTCAATATGTCTTATTGTTTGATTGGTTATTTGTGGTTTTGCTTATCTTGTAACATGTAGGCTAGATCTCATTAGTGTTTGCTTATGATTGCATGTGATTTGGTATGTGGATCCTAATAATGTTGCTTCTTGATTGATGTGTGCATGTTTAGACTCTAGAACCCTAGTTACTTAAGTGTATCAAAGATCTAGAGCGGCATGATTGTGTAGAAAGGATTCCATCGGTAATAGTCTTCATACTACCTTACCCATCTATGGATGATCTCCTTTAAGTATTTTAATGCACGTCTATCTCCCTAGGGGCCTTGTAACAGTCTTCATACTACCTTACTTGTGCGTTTGCCTAGCAAGGTATCACGTAGATGGCATTTTCATGTAATTCATTATGCTTCTCGAAAATACTTACACATACATCTTAAGTGTGACAAGGAAATAAAATTGGAGAAGATTAAGTAATCATGCATGATTAAGTAAACACTTCTCTTTTATCATACGAATTCTCCATATTAGATTAGTTTAATTATTAGATAATTAGTTAAAACAAACCCCCTTTAAACCTGAGATTTAAATTGAATTTCATAAAATTATAATAATACAAACATATTCTTCTTCAAACTGTAGAACTTAGTTACATCTAGTGTCGAACATTCATACTCTATTCACCTAGAGAACGATAACAACCCCTTGTATTTCCTATACTAACTACAACGGTTAGGGTACACTGCTCGGGAGTTATAAAAACTTATGTGAAGTTTGCTACCTCATGCTTGTCTTAAGTTTCTCAGTCTGAAAAACATCATCCAGGGAACATCACTTTAAAACACCTAAAAAATACCTTTAGAGGAACGAAAAAGGTAAACGGGGGCGTTACTTCATAAAACACAAGCACAGCTGATTAAGGTCTTATTGAATACTCTGAGGCTGATGATTGATAGAATACTGAGGGGGTTGGTCAAAACCAGAATAGTTAGAATTATGCTCAAAGTGGTTTTGATTCATCGGTTGACATTGAAAACTTTCATGAGGACCCCCACAGTTCGATCCTCATTTTCTCAAAGAGCATAATCTGTCATTAGGAAGTACTGTTCGATCCTCATTTTCCAAAGCTCAATTTCACCTGGAATGAGCACTGGAAGTTTTGCAGCAGCAACCATAGGTGCAGATACTGACTCCATGTTTTCACAAACAAATAGATCTGGTATATGCAGATTGTTTCTTCTTATTCAGAGTTTCTCAACAAGCTCTGATACCACTTGTTGATCCCACTTGAATAGATCTTGCTTAGCTTGTAAAAGGCTTAGTTGTATTGAATAAATCCAAGACAACTATAGTAGAAACTTTGATTGAATATATCAAAGACTATGCATAATCTAGTCTATGATACCAAGAAGAATAAACAATGAAACAGTAATAAGTAAGATTGTATAATATCAAACTTTAAGCCTGAATATATTAATATGAACACTCTTGATAGTGTTAGGTTTATACAAAACCTTGAAGCTATAAATGACTGTATGTGAAGATGAGATGTCTAAACTAATGCCTTAGGGTCTCCTTTTATACACCAAGGAACCCTAATGGGCTTACAACGCATTTTCTATACATAAATATCTTTTCCTAAAATGTCTCATTCTTATCACATAAGCAGTACTAACATATACACTAACAACACTAACTTATAACTAACAGCAGAAACTCTTCTAGCAGTAGTAACTATTACTAGCAGTAGTAACTTTACAACTAGCAGTAGTAATGACTTAGAATATTTCCTGCTGTCTTCACCAGCAGTAGAAACTATAACCAACAGTAGTAAATTTCATAACTGGCAGCAGTAACTTCAACAGCACTAAGATGTCTTTTAATCCCAACACCTTTCCTTTTATAGGCAAAGGGATTAGGGTTTACAGGTTTTAACCTAGCTACGTGGCAAACATTAAATGGGTGGTTGAGCTACCATTTAATGCACGTTTGCTTTCTAGTACTAGGTACAATCCTTTAAGGAAAGTTGTTGTACTTCTATACCAACTTTAGAAGTAGCATTTCCCAAGGAGATTGCTTTATTCCTTTTGACATAAAGCAATCTTTTTCCCGCTTTGTAAACCTTCTAGAAGTGAAACAACACGTTTCAGCTTCTGTTAAGGAGATAGACAACGTTCAACTTGGAATTGTCAGCCAAGCTAAACTGAAGCTCCAACCAAGAGTCCTTCTTCAATTTCTATACCGCAAAGTGAAGATACTTCCCAATCTTCTAAGGACCTGAAGAGCTGACGCTGAAGGAACTTCGGCGACTAAAGCTGAAAGGCTTCAGTGACTCAAACTAAAAGAATTTAGTTTGAGAAACACTTAAGGGATTTTATGTTTAAATCTACTGAAAGACTAAAGGGCTCAGGAACTGAACCCAACACTTAAAGCTCACCTTAAGCCAAGCCCGACCCAAGAAGAAAGTCCATACACTTCATGTGGGTATGAGACTATAAATAGGATCCTCTCCACACATGGAGAGGGTATTGGTTACCATTTCTTACATTTGTATGTGTGTGCAATCATCCATCACTCCCCTCTTTTCTCTCTAATCTAATCTTCCATCTTTTGTTTCTCTCTCTAGTTTCTCTCTAGTATTTTCTAGCTTATTGCTTATTGGGTATGCTTATTATGTTGTGATATGGATTATGTGTTGGGATAACAATTGGTATTAAGAGCCTCGGGTGGGTTTAGTGATCGTGTTGTGGTCTTTACAGCTTTTTAGAAAAGCTTATTTCCATAAGCTTATTTTTTTCTTTCTTTCTTTTCGTATCTATATATTCACAAAGTAGATTTAGTAATTTGTGGGCTGTTGAAATACTCGAATATATGGGCTTTTTAGGTTTGTGGTTTGTGACTTGATCTAACAGTAACATCGTTGTTTATTTTTGTCATTTTGGGCTTATTTTGGGTTTTATTACTTTTCACCGTTTAGGAATTTTTACTCATTTTAAAACCAACAAGCTCTAAACGTTCTATGATAAATCTTCATACTTGCTTACTGTTAAGAAGTTTTCGTGGCTTATTTCTTGGGAACAGCTTAGTTCAAGCTTATTTGTTGCTTATTTACGTGACTTTCATAGCTTAAAGTGGCTATTTCAAGTGCTTATTTTTGGTGTAAAGAGCTTATTACCAAGCTTATTTTCTCGGCTTATTCAAGTTTTAGTTGGCTTATTCTCTTGTAGTCCTCACCGTTTGAAAGTAGACCAAGATCCACATCTTTAGGGTCAAGGACGTCAGTTTTATTGGTTTTTATAACAAGACAAGAACTAGTACTAGTACGTTCTTATTGTTTAGTAAGAGGCGAATACTCAGTTTTGAAGGCAAATTAAGAATTTGTTTGTGAGGCGAATTAATCATACCAGATTTGAAGGCGAATAAGGCAAGCACTTTTGGAAGCGAATAAGGGAAGAGCTTGTGGAGGCGAATTAGGCTTTATAATAGGAGGTGAATTAAGTATTTGGTGCAAGGCGAATTAAACTTTTGAACTCAAGGCGAATTAAGCATTTTATGGAAGGCGAGTTAATCATTTGTGGATAGGCGAATTAAAGCACAAGTGAGAGGCGAATTAAAGCACAAGTGAGAGGCAAATTAATCCATAGTGTGCAAGGCGAATTAAGCAAGGCATAGGAGGCGAGTTACTCCGTTGTATAAAGCGAACTAATCCAACTGTAGAGGCGATTTAATCCCTAAATGAAGGTGATTTAATCCTTTCGTGTAAGAGGCAAACTAAGCAAAACAATTTAAGGCAAATTATACTCGTTTAAAGTCGTTTTGGGTTTTTCTATTTCGAGTGTCAGTTAATAACGGGTCTTCTAACCCATATCATTACGACCGTGATCCTTTTTTGATCATCGTGGTGTGCTCATTTTTTACCGATGATAATCGTACCATTCCGCGATATCATAAACATAATCATTCCATTTCATCTTTTGAAATGAAGAAGAAAGAACTTTGGAGGGAAAAAAATTATTTATTAAACAAAATTTGTCTTTGTCACATGCAGTCTCTGAACTCAAGTACCATTTCAAAGTTTGTCCTTGGCTTGTTTAATTAACCCTCTTTGTTGAAACTTCTTTTCACCGTTAGTCCTTTCAAGTTAAAATTCAGCCTTTAGTACCCAAAAGTGATCTGGTTTTACACTGTTAGTCCTTACAAATTTAATTAACAACAATTAAGCATTTAACTTGGATTTCAATTACACCATTAGTCCTTGTTTTTGTTTTAATCAACCGTTAATCATTTTAAGTTGAAAGTGTGGTAACCGTTCATCGTTTTTAGCTCATCAATCGTTAATAAAAGCTCAAGTACTTCAACAACAACAAATTTTCATTCACGGTTTCTTTTTGATTTAGTAAAATCCCAAAAAAGTCGCTTCTTTTCTCGGTTTAAATCATAGATTTGTAAAATCCCGTGAACGTTAATTGAATTCAATCCACAACAACTCAATCACTTTACCTACTTAAGATCCGATATCCATTCACAACATCAAAATGTCAAATACCAATACCAATGTGAAAACACAAACATCGAATGCTATTCACAATGCCATCATGGAAGAAGGTGGTAAAGACCGTCCACCAATGTTAGCACCTAGTAATTACGTTCAGTGGAAATCCAGAATTCAAGAGATTACATCGACACCTATACCTAACAATGAAACTCATCACTATTGTCTCTTAGAATTCCACTCTACAAAATTCAAATAGACATGAGAAGAACATATTCCAGTTACAGAAGGTAGTTCAGAAACCACTACATAAGGGTACATGGAGAACTATAAGAATATGTCACAAGACATAAGGAACCAATTAGATGCTAAAGCTGAAGCTGTTCAGATAATTCTCACATGGATAAATAATAAAATCTACTCCACAGTTGATGCTTGTCCAAATGCATGTGAGATGTGGAAAGCAGTTGGAAGGTTGAAACAAGGTGAATCAATCAGTGTTCAAGATCTTGAAACCAATTTATATTGGTAGATTGGAAAATTCACATCACGAGATGGTGAATCACTTGAATCGTATTACTCAAGGTTCTACAAGATGACGAATGAGCTTATTAGAAATAAGTGTGATGCTACCTAATCATCAGTATATGCTCCAGTTCTTACTTTCCAATTACAACCAGAAGGGCAAAGGTTCGTGACACATTGTAAGCAGAGTCAACGAATTGACGACTTGTTTTCCTACCACAAAACTTTATGAATCTGAAGCAACACCATGATGAAGTCAACGAGGATTAAGAGCTGAAAGTACTAGCACATACTACTAGTCCACTCTGAATTGTTGTTCAAAAAAACCAGTGTTACCATCTCAAAACCATCCTAATCACTGCCATCAAAATTCCTCAACCAGATCACAACCAGCTGCTACCAGAAACAAAGGTAAAACAATTATCAACTCTCCTATACCAACTTATGATCAAGAACCTGATATGGTTATTGAAGATGATGCATTATCAAAGGAGAAGGAGATTGATAAACTCATGGCTTTAATTTCTCTATCATTCAAGAAAATCTACAAACCTACCAACAACAACCTCATAACTTCATCAAAAACCAGTAGAGCTAATCAGGATAATTCACTAATAATCAGAGGGCACTTAAAGTTGCTGGGGATAGGGAGAATGTAGGTATACAGGTGGTGTATCAGTCTGGGATTCAGTGTTATAATTGCAAGGAATATGGGCATGTAGCAAGGGAATGTCAGAAACTGAAATGGGTAAATGATGCAGCTTATCACAAGGAGAAAATGCTATTGTGTAAGCAAGAGGAAGCTGGATTTCAGTTAAATGCAGAGCAAGATGACTGGCGGGATGACAATGATGATGAACCTGAAGATCAGGAATTGGAAGCACATTATATGTACATGGCACAGATTCAAGAAGTTACTCTAGATGTTTGCGACATTCTGGAACAATCTTTGATGTAAAGCCATTGAAAAAAGGTACAAAATAACGATGATAACTATAATGTATTTGCCATTGAAAGTGAACATCCTAAGCAACCTGAATATGTTAATGATACATAACCGGTTGATCAAGATGAACATAACATAATTATTGATTCATTGGATATGAGTTATGATAGAGAACATGATGACCAAGATGATGATGATCTTGCTAATGAACGTGATTTGCTTGCTTCTTTAATTGAGAAACTAAAATGTGAAATTGATGACAGCAAAAACCGTAATAAATTTTTAGAAACATCAAACAAGGCTTTAGTTGATAAATTGAAAGGTGAAATTAAGGATTTCAAAACCAAAAATAAAAGTTTAGAATCATCAAATAACCATTTTAAAGAAGCAAACAATGAACTTTCAAAGACTAATCAGTTGATGTACACAGACCTTAAGAAGTTTCAAGCTGAACTTGATTGGTATCATGATGTGAATTATGCATCAAATGTGGTATTTAATTGTGCAAAAGCTAAAGGGGATTTTAATGTCATACAAAATGGAATCTGAAAAGTCATTTAATGAATATACTCGAAAGATAAATGATTTTAGAAATGAAAAAGGAGTTTTTTGCACATCAAGAAACCATCTCCATAATGTCACAAGAAAAAGAGGCTCAGATTAAGTTTTACAAAACTCGTAAAGACAAAGAAATTAAAAAGGTCATTGCTTTAGAAAATAAGGTCAAAGCTTCGGATGATATTGTTTACAAACTGGTCAATCAATTCAAACAATGAATATGCTTAATCGTAATTGTAAAATGAGTTTTGCTAAACCGGAGTTCCTCAAGAAAGCTCAAAGAGTGAATCCTCGTCTGTATGATATAGGTTGCTATAATGATAATCTTGCTTTCATGTTAGCTCCTAAATGTGACGAAACAATTCGTCTTGCCCAAGAAAGTCGATCAAAATTAAACGATTTAATCAGACCTTTTGATTATGAAAAATTAAATAATCTTTATGATTTGTTCGTTCCACAACGTGAAAAGTTGACTGAACAACGATATTTTTCAGAAAAGTCAAAAATGAAAAGAATGAAAATTCAAAAGAGTCTTTTAATAAACAAACAACTTTGTTAGAAAAACAGATGGATGAATCCATTCTGTGGGATCAAAAATGTAAAAGCTCTAAAGAATTTTTCAAAATTAAAAGTAGTGTTGACACGATTTTTGATGGAGTGAAACGTTGCAAACAAACAATCGCTAAAAGAACATATTTTGGTCACATAGATCCATTCATTCAAAATACAATCGAAAGAAACTTTTGTCCCCAAATTTGAAGAATCAATGATGATTTAGAAAAATTTCACTTGTGTTTAAAAGAGGAAATGGTTGCTGATTTGAGATACTTTAATTCTCTTAAACATGAAGTAGACTCTCTCAAATCTCAACTGGAAACTTAAAAAACACAGTTGTTGAATGAAATCGACTGACTTTCAGGGGAATATTATTATGCTGATCACATGAATGCTATACTTGGTGTGTATACTACTCTCGATGAATTTACTGATTTACAATGTGATTATGTAGACCAAGTTGTCAAATGTGAACGTCTTGAAAAAAAGGTTTCAAAAAGTAAAACAATGTCAAAGAGTTTTGAAGCACTTCAGAAATATGCGATTAATCTTGAACTTGCTTTACAACAATGTAAAGAACATATAAAAAATGATAAAGCTTTCAAAGAAAATCAGTCAAACGTATTTCTAAAAGAACGTGAACAATATTTTGAAATTCAAGACTTGAAAGCTAAATTACAAGACAAAGAAATTGCAATAAGTGAGTTGAAGAAACTCATAGAAAAGATGAAAGGAAAATATGTGGAAACTAAGTTTGAAAAATCATCGGTTAGTCGACAATTGAATGCTTTTAAAAGTCAAAGACAATCAGTTTTAGGTAAACCGTCTACTTTTTCAGATTCTCTTGCAAAGACAGATTTTTCAAAGTCAAAGTCAGTTACCACAAATAATGTGTCCAATAATTTTTCAAAACCAGTCACTGCATAGATTTTGCCTCAGAATGTGATGTCCATTTTAAAGAACACAAATATGATTGCTCTAGGAATGTATAAAGTGCACACAAAGCCTAATCAAACTAGAATACCATAGTTGCCTCAAGACATTAGGAAAACTAACAAACGCGTGTCTTTCTCTACAAGAGTAATTCCCACTACTAGTGTTAGCAGACCACAGCTTAAGAGCAATCAATTGGAAGATAAAGTCATGCTTAACAATAGTCAAGGGAAGAAGCAAGAAGTAAAAGACCACCGTAGGAATTATAAGTTTTCAAATAATAAAACGTTTGTAACTGCGTGTAATGACAGTTTGAATGCTAAGACCTTGAATGTAAACTTTGTTTGTGTTACTTGTGGAAAATGTGTGTTGAATGAAAATCATGATATGTATGTTCTTCACTATATTAATGGCGTGAATTCTAGGACTAAAATGCCCATGGTTGTGCCTATTAATACTAGAGAACACAAGCAAACTATGAACCAGTCTGCTGCAACACCCTTTAAGAGAATAATTGCTGCAGAATCCACTAACCAAAAACCTAGAAGCACAATTAGGAAGCAATATGAGCAGATTAGTAAGACATGTAGATGGTGGTACTGTAAGATCACACCACCAGGATACAAATGGAAACCTAGGTCCCCAATAGGAAATGTCAACACGAATGTTAGTATGCCTCTAGGAAATGCATCTAGAACTGCTAATATTTTGGAACCTATGACTCCTAGGTGTTCCAATTTGTCCAATACTCCATTGTCTTCTAATTCTTTTACAGCCCATAGAGATAATTTTATTCATCGCCGACTCTGGGTGCTCAAAGCACATAACGGGAAATAGCAAGCTTCTAAGTAATTTTGTGGAGGTACAATGAAGTTTGGAAATGATCAAATTGCACTGATTATTGGTTATGGAGATCTGGTTCAAGGAAATATCGCTATCAAAAGGGTTTATTACGTCGAAGGGCTAAATCACAATTTATTCTCTGTTGGTTAATTATGTGATGTGGATTTGGAAGTTGCTTTTTGGAAGTCTACATGTTACATCTGTGATTTGAAGGGAAATGATCTACTCACAGGTTCTTGTGGCACAGATCTGTATTCCATCACTCTTTAAGACACATCCACTCCTAATCCAATTTGTTTAATGGCTAAAGCTACTTCGTCTCAAGCTTGGTTATGGCATCGTCGTCTTTCTTACTTGAACTTCGATTCCATCAACTTAATGTCAAATAATGATATTGTGATTGGTCTTCTAAAGTTAAAATTCATCAAAGATCATCTTTGTTCTTCTTGTGAGTTAGGGAAAGCCAAACGAAAGTCTTTTCACACAAAGATTACCCCGGGCTCCAAAAGATGATTACAACTTCTACCCATGGACTTATGTGGTCCCATGCAGGTAGAAAGTATTAATGGAAAGAAATATGTTCTCATAATTGTAGATGACTACTCCAGATATACTTGGACTCACTTCTTGAGGTCCAAAGATGAAACACCAGAAGTTCTCATTGATTTCCTCAAACTTGTTCAAAGAGGACTTCATGCTTAAGTTAGAACAGTTCGAACTGACAAAGGAACAAAATTCTTGAATAAAACTCTTCATGCATACTTTGCTCAAGAAGGGATTGAACACCAAACGTCAACTGCTCAAACACCTAAACAAAACGACATTGTCGAAAGACGAAACTGTACTCTTGTTGAGGCTGCTCGAACAATGATAAGTGCCGCTAAAGTTCCTTTGTTCTTCTGGGCTGAAGCAATTACAACATTATGTTTTACTCAGAACCATTCACTCGTAATTCCTCAACATGAGAAAACACCTTACCACATCATCAATGGCTAGAAACTGTATGTTAAGTTCTTTTACATTTTTGTCTCTCTTTGCTACATCATCAGAGATGGTGAAAATCTTGACAAAATGAAGGAAAAAGGTGATGCATGTATTTTTGTAGGGTATTCTACCCAGTCAAAAGCATAACGGGTATATAACAAGAGAACAAAAGTGATAGTCAAAACCATTCATGTTAACTTTGACGAATTGCCTCTAATGGCGTCAGATCACATCAGTTTTGACTTCGTTCCACAATGTCCGACAACGACACTTAAACAAGACAGTTTAAGTCCCGATCCCTAAAGTCAAGAAAATGTTCCTCAAGCAGTTGAGACAGTAACAACGTCAAATGAGCTAGATTTGCTATTTAGTCTGATGTTCGATGAATTACTCAATGGAACTACTCAAGTTGTGTCAAAATCTTCCACTGTAACTACTATTGATGCACCTAATCAACGTCAACAACAACACACAACTCCATCTACTTCAACAACCGTTGCTGCAGATACACCTCTATTGAACATTCAAACAACACCTGAAACTACAAGTCAAGCACCAACTCAAGCACCAACTGTCACTGCTACTGAGAACATTAATCAAGCAAAAACTAATAAAGAAAATTCACAAGTTGAAGAAGATGAATTTATCAACATATTTAGTACACCAGTACAAGAACGAGAGGAGACATCATCTCGTCATGTTGACTCATCAAACATGCATACATTCTATCAATGACACCCTTCTAGACATCGTTGGATAAAAGATCATCCGTTAGCTCAATCAATTAGAACAAGAAGTCAACTAGAAATAGATGGCGAGATGTGTATGTTCGCACTCACCGTGAGTCAAACCGAACCAAAGAACATCAAAGAAGCCATGGCTGATTATGCATGGATTGAAGCGATGCAGGAAGAACTTCACCAGTTTGATCGATTATATGTATAGGAATTAGTCCACAGACCACTCTGCAAGAATGTCATTAACATGAAGTGGCTCTAGAAAAAGAAACGTGATGAGGAGAACACTATAATTCGCAACAAAGCTCGTCTTATAGCTAAGGGATACAACCAGCAGGAAGGAATCAACTTCGAAGAGTCATTTGCTCTAGTCGCTTTATTGGAAACTGTTCGGTTATTCGTTGCGTATGCCTGCAGACCAGTCCATTTCCTTATTTAATAAATGGACGTCAATACACGTTTCTTCGCCCTTGAAGATGAAGTGTACGTTATCGGCAGATGGATTGTAGGACACAATCATCTGACAAAGTCTATCATCTCAAAAAGTATTATATGGACTTAAAAAATCTCCAAAGGCATGGTACGATAAACTCTCCAACTTCCTGGTATCCAAAGGATTCTCAAAATGTTCTATTGATCCAACTCTGTTCATTACTAAAAAGGGAAGACATATTGCTTGTGCAAATTTACGTTGATGACATTATTTTTGGTTCTATGAACCTAAAACTTTCAAAAAGGTTTAAAAAACTAATACACAACAAGATTGAAATGTCTATGATGGGGGAGCTGAAAGTCTTTTTTGGAATTCAGATTCACCAATCCCCATGTGGTACCTTTATAAACCAAGATAAGTATGCTTAAGAGATACTTAATAAGCATGGTATGACCTCATGTGATAGCATTGGTACTCCAATTGCTATGAAACACCTAGATGTTGACTTGAGTGGAACTCTAGTTGACCAAACAAAATATCATAGTATGGTCGGAGCACTCATGTACCTAACAGCAAGTAGACCAGATATTGTACATGCAACATGTTATTATGCTCGCTATCAAGCGAGACCGACTAAGAAACATCTCACTACGGTTAATCAGATCTTTTGGTACTTTAAGAATACCATTAACATAGGACTCAGGTATTCGAAGGACAACGGTTTCGAACTAACTGCTTTTTTAGATTCAGATCATGTGGGTTGTCTCGATTCACGTAAAAGTACATCTGGTGGCATACAATTTCTAGGAGGTGATAAGTTAGTCAGCTGGTCGTCAAAGAAGCAGGACTGCACTTTAATGTCTTCAGCAGAAGCCGAGTATGTGTCTTTATCTGCGTACTGTGCTCAAGTTCTATGGTTGAGAACTCAGCTCATAGATTATGGCTTTCACTTTGATAAAATACCTATGTATAGTGACTCAAAAGCAGCCATAGCCATCTCGTGCAATCCAGTCCAGCATTCCCGTACCAAGAACATCGATGTCAGATATCACTTCATAAAGCAACATGTTAAAAAGGGTATTCTTGAATTATTCTTTGTCGAAACTGAATACCAGTTAGCTGACCTATTTACTAAAGACTTACCCTAAGATAGGTTTAAGTACCTCGTTAGACGACTCGGTATGAGATGTTTGACTCCAGAAGAACTGGAGACTCTGGCAAACGAATCTGCTTGATCCATCAAACATTGAATCTGTAAATATTTTTTTTCTCTTTATTTTGATTTATAAACATTTTTGAAAAAGAAAATAGAAAAATATAAAACCAACAAAAAGAAAATAGAAAAATATAAAATCTATAAAAACAAAATTTAAAATCAGAAAATTTCAAAAATACCAAAAAGAATCTTCTCGACATGTCTCTTGGATTCGATAACATTTACGTACCTAGAAATGTCGACTAACATTGACACGGGTGTGTAAATGAAGTTCGAGCAAGAGTTCAAACTTTTCAAAAAAATGTCATTTCTAAATTTTTCTCTATGACTTATGTACATATCAGTGCATAACTCGAACCCGAATATAATAGGGAAGTGTACGTTTCAGTGCACTTACTCTTTAAATAGAAGAGAAGTCTTCTATCATGGTTTTTAAAACCGTTGAACACAATTTTCAAAAAGAACTTTCAATGTCAAATTGTCTACAATATAATTTGTGGTATCTTTCCATAAAAAGTGGTATTTGTTAAAATTGTGTGTTCAACACTCCCTTCCTCAATATATTTAACAATTGGTACAATATTCAATGTTTATAAGTGGTACAATTGGTAAAATTAATGCTCAACAATATCATCGTAACAAGTGAATCAGTTTCTGAGGGGGAGATTTTAAAACCAAAGCCTTTTAATGTCTTTAGGGTACATCTCATAAATGTCAATTTATGTATCCAAAAACATTTCGTGAAATTTAAATGTGAAAATTAAAATGTCAATTAATAATATACATTGTTCACTAAGGCATCTCACTCTGTCTTCAACATATTTGTGGTGTCATATCATTTTTTCCTTGTAACGTCAAGTTTTAAAAATTAGTGGTATCCCACATACTATGTTGAAGGGGAGCTATCAGAAAAATGAATTCATGCAATATCATGGTATAATTTTTCTCCCCATGGAATTTTTCATGTCATAAATTTTAATCAATTGGTATTTCAAATACTAAGAGATTTATTATTTTAAATAAGGAGAGAAAATGTGATTAAAATGTGATATAGAATAATGTGATCTTTAAAAACTCTGAAGGTGCAACTCTTTCCTTCAGCGTGCAAAAAATTTCAAATATCGGATAGCGCACGCAATGTGTAGGTGGGAGTATTTCAAAATATTTTGATTCAATTGTTTTATGGTTCATCAATAATACCCACAACCAATTAACTGACGTCGTATGAATCATAGTTGGTTAAGGTTGTATAAGTTCTATGATCCAACGATCCGGAGGATCTAACCAAGGACATTCCATAGGAATAGATTGAAATCTTAGGTATGATGGAGATGAATGAGAATAAGGAAAAAATGCGAACTAAGGTTGAGCAACCACTGAAATCAATCACAAACAAGGTGTGCTTTGTGATGACATTTGGTAAGAATTGAAGGGTTTGAAGAATGAAATGAAAAGTATGGATAAAGGTTGAAAAACAAAGAAGCCATCCACTCAACTTGGTTAGAAAAAACGGACGAATGAAAATCCTTTCGAGGTAAACCTCAAACAGATACCAGCGGTAGTGATTTGCAGATTTCTATATGAATCAAGTTGTGATAAATAGGATATCGATTTTGAGTCAAGTATATGAATTGACGACTCAATAAAAAGATGTAACTATCTGATTCACTTTACCGTGGTGTTGCTTTGAGGACGCTCTGTAACGGAACGGCTTGTACAGCTTGCGAAACCTTTGTCAGAAGATTTCATATGGTTCTATCTGATCACAAGCATTTTTTTTACTGATAAGGGGAATCCGTTGGTTATTGCAATCAATATCTAGTACGAAGTGACAAAGACACTTTCATCCATATATGTTATTTATCACTAACATTTTAAGTACGGATTTAAACTTCGGTGTTGCAACCTTGTACCAGCGAAGTCGGATTAATTGACACATGCTCATACTCAAGCTTTTAAAGTCAATCATTTAGCATTAAGATTGTTGATACTAAACTTCCTCATAATCAAAGAGCTTTAAAGTCAAATAAAGAATAGTCTATTGGGGAAGATTGTTAGTCTTATGTTTATATAAGTCAAACAAAATGCCTCCAGTATGGAGTATGTCGGTCAGGGCACAAGAGATCAAGAAAGTAAAATCCAAGATGATTCATGTCAAGGATAATTGATGCTTGTATTGAAGATCTCAAGAAACTCAAGTCAAAGATGATGGCTAATGATCAAGATACATAACGACACCGATAGAATGTTATGGTATCGTTCTTTAAGCATGAATGAAAGAGCCATAAAACAAGAAAAAGCAAAGACAAAGACAAAGGACGACAAAGTTCAAACGTCAATCTTTAACATTAGGAAGGATAAAGTCAAATCAAGATACCTCATTCAAGAACGTCAAACGTTTGGGGAGATAATGGAAACCTCAACGTTGGGGGAGATTGTTAGGCCTTATTATTATATAAGTCTAACAAGGAATGTTATCGGTTCATCTTTGTAGTCGTAATTAGTGTTGTTACGTACATAGGGGCTTAGTCGAGATTACAGGCTTGAACTATAAGCCTAATATTGTCCGGGTCTTCAGGCTCAAAGCCTGAAGACAAGCCCATGCCCGACCCAAGATAGAAGCCCATACGCCAACTAGGAGGCTAAGGGTATAAATAGGACCCTCTCCACACATGGAGAGGTTGTTGGTTACATTTGTATATGTTTTCTCCCAATGTAATCTTTCTCTCTTTGTTTCTCTCTCTACTTTCTCTCTCTACTTTTCTTCTTTCTTATTTCGGCTTATAATAGCTTATTGGTAGTGGTTATTGTTGTGTTATGGATTAGCTTATTTGGGCGACAGATTCTAATAAAATAAATGGATTTAACCCATGATCAACCCTACTAAATTGAGTTTTATATGCATTTGGTCAATTCGCCCACAACAAATCCGTGCAATCAATGCTTCCTATCGTCCTAGGAAAACCATGTTTTCACTCGTGAAAAGCGTAGAGTTTTTCGATATCACTATATGTCGGCTTTTACAAAAACTCGTCTCGATATAACTCCATGATAGCCTTACAAAAAGCTGCGAGAGCATCACGGTCGTTGTCTCACCGATTTGCAGATATTCATCTAGAGCATCAAGAACGACGTCGTATGCCAGTTGACGAATTGCGGAAGTACACTTCATCAATGGGATATGCCAACTTTTCCCGTACGATCACTACTTGGTTGAAAATAAGAGCAATTATTAGTTATAACAATGCGTGTGAATCGTTTTTGAATCATTCAAAACCGCGTACGAAATGTTTGTTTGTCATACATTGGGGGTTTCAGATAATTAAGCCACGACTAGATGATCATGAGAATCGTAACGATATCTGTCTATCGGGTTTCGTGGGATTTTATGGTTTGCCGCTTGAATAACCGTACTAACGGTCTTCGTAAAAAATGTTAGCTCACTGTTAACTTCATCTTCATCATCCAAGGAAGTAAAAAAAAGATTAGAAGACATTTATTTGTTTTAGAGGAAATGTGAGTGTATAGAAAGTTTAAATGTGTTTTTAAATATGGTGAAGTAATGAAGTATTTATAGGATAAAAATGTTTAAATTAAAAAAATTGTCAAATGGGCCAACGATCAATTTTTTTGGTTAATAGTGTGCATGCGACTCGATCCCATATCCGATCGATTTCTCATTTTATCCCTAAAGGGACGTGTCGCCGGCGACGTGATTCAATAGAAAGGACGCGTCAGTCAAGCCCGACCGACTTAGTCGACGCCTTTGTTATGCCCAACCTAAATCCATCTGATGCAGATTAGTCAAAGTCAAAATATTTACTTTCTTTTTTTATTTATGTTTCTTGTTTCACAATAAACTTTGGTTAAGAAAGTATTAATTTCTAATCAATTATAAATTTAGAAAAAGGAAAGTCAAATCAATCTTTATTTAGATTGATTCTAGTTTTCCTATAAATAGTGGGTATTTTTCTTTATATTGATATGGTTTTGAGTTTTGATAATAATAAAAGCTTTTGCTTTGATCGAGTTGATCGGATCCATTGTTTCTTTTTAATTCGTATGTTGTTCGGCCGTTAATGATCCACATCATTTGGTATCAGAGCTATGGTACTAATGGTCGAACGGAATTGTAAAGAGCATCTAATTCGTATATTCGCCGGACAAGGCAACGAACCAGATCCACGTGACTTGAAGATCACAAGCCTCAAGCAACGGATTCAAGAACTCGAGTTCCCGCAGTTACAGCAGGACTCGCCGGCAGAAGAGACGGATTCTGAGTCCAACGTCTGGGACGATGGGTCAGAGGACGTCAATCTTTTTGGCGGAGGAAACCCTTTGTTGACAAAGGAAACCGAATCAGAACCTATTATCTGGGGTATGAGGAAGAGGAGTATCCTTTTTTAATAAATATCCAAGTTTTCAAGAAGAACCTACCGTGTTAGTGAAAGAGGAATCGTGTCCTGTTTACGACACCGATAAGAAGAAGAATCGATGCCGGTTTATGATACTGATATTGAAGATGTCATTGAGGAGGAAGAAGGATTTGTTGGGAAAGGAGGTTTGGTGGAGAAGAAGACAACATAGAGGACGTTGTAGTTGTGGCTAATGATCTTTGTTCTTCAATGATTCTAAAACTTTTAAGTGTTGGATTTGTAGGAAGCCCTCCAATTCAAAAGCACACGTGTGATGTCGTTTGAAAAAGTATTATTTCAAGTTAGCCAAGTTCATTTACTTTCTGATTTGTAAAAAATATCAAGAATGGTATTTGAAAGCTCCATCCATGGTCAATAAATTGGGTTTTAAGACGATCAAGATTCGAGGTCGAGTCGTTATAAAGAAAGGAAATTTGATGTAGGGGATACAAATTTGGATGCTACGAGTACAAGGGACAACTGAGGCAAACTCGAGGACGAGTTTTTTCAAGTGGGGGAGGATGTGCAGATTAGTTAAAGTCAAAATATTTACTTTTTTTTTTATTTATGTTTCTTGTTTGACAATAAACTTTGGTTAAAAAATATCAATTTCTAATCAATTATAAATTTAAGAAAAAGAAAGTTAAATCAATCTTTATTTAGATTGATTCTAGTTTTCATATAAATGGTGAATCTTTTTCTTTGTATTGATATGGTTTTTAAGTTTTGATAATAATAAAAGCTTTTGCTTTGATCGAGTTCTATCGATATAATTGTTCTTTTAATTCGTATGTTGTTCGGCCGTTAACGATCCACATCACCATCAAAACCCGTTAGATTTACTTTTATGTCAACATCATTCATATGTTAAAACTAGTACAAAATTCTTTTAACACATCTTATGTCAACATCGTTCATATGTTAAAACTAGTACAAGTATAATTCTTTTAAGGAAAAAGATCCTCTCGTGTTCAAATGAACATGAGGGGTAATGTTCTGTTTTATCTGATTGTATATTTAATTATTTTAATCAAATGTACAATTAGATAAAGCAGAACATTACTTCTCATATTCAAATTAACATGAGAGGATCTTTATCCATTCTTTAAACACATCAATTTTCGTCATCGACTAAGGCTTAAGACAAAACCCAATCAGGTGTCGACATAGAGAGAGAGAAAACAACCACAACCGCTCATTCACAACCCCACACACGTTAAATCCATAGCCTAGTACTCGTAGTATGTTGTTGTTTAATGTTTAGGAACTTTTTAGGTACTTTTATCAGTTTATGTCGATGTCTTCCAACGTAATAGCATTAACAAATCACTAGTGATTTGTACACTTAAATTTTTGATTGAGACACTTACTGTATAAGCAGTTAAAGCATACTGTACAAACATGTAATGCACAAAAAAAAATGTTCCAATAAAAAAAATGAGTGTGTAAATCAATTCCCTTAACATATACAAATTATATTATATTCAAGTATCAAATTTTAAAACGGTTTTCCTTCACTCTTATGGTATAGTTTTAATACAATTTCTCTCTTTTATGTCGACGTACTTGTAAGTATGGAATTTCAACAGAATCACGCCTATTGGACATGGTATACTTTATTTGCTAGTTATATACCTTCGTGCTTACCTGAACAGGGTGGAGCCATAAATTTTTTCTCGAGAGGACACGTTTTAATAATTTTTAAAAACTACACTACAAATTGTTTCTTAGGGAGGCAAACTACAAAAAAAGCCATATATTTTAAAAAATTTGCACTATAATTTTTTCCGCTATGGGGGCACTTACCCCCGGGCCCCCTCCCTATCTCCTCTGCTTACACATGACTTTGATATAAATCTAACTTGATGCATTGACGAAGTCGGGGATATGATCCGTCAAATCGATACATAATATATATTAATATTCTAAAGCGGTAATAATAAGGATAGAACAATTATAGTATAGTTATTTCCGTGGGTTAAGGAAATTCATTTTTACCCAAAAGTATGTCTCAAAAAAAACTTCCGGGTCGTTTTCCCTTAACGAAGTGCGAATTGAAAATCGGTTAAGTCCGTGATCGCGCGTTCTGAATGGTTTAAAATGCTTTTTTTTGAATTGGTTTTTCTAAATCCTACTTGACATATTGATAAAGTAAATTAAAGCATAAAAACGAGCAAAGCAATAAAAAAAAATTAACATGTAAGCATTAAACAAATAAGAGTATTTAAACGAGACCAAGATGAGAAGCATAAAAAATTCAATATTAAAATTGCAAACTTCTAAAAATAAATCTAATTAAAAGAAATTATTTTATTTTTTTATATTTTATTATTATTATTATTTTATTTTTTATTTTTTTTATATAATTCTTTTTTATTTTAAAAACTTTAATGAAATAAATGTCGCAAATAATAATCTCTAAATTCATATTTTAAATCCGCCATAATTTCTAAACACTAAATGAGGCAAATAAATCAACTAACAAAATGTTCCTTGTCAAACATTATAACATCAAAAGTTAAAATAAGTCTACACTAAGTATGACAAAAAGCAAATAGGCAAACATATTTTAAAACGTTCAAAATAAAATCTACTCTAAGTATTGAAAAAGGATTAGAAAGTGGAACCGAATTGAAGAGCCGCAAATAAGCAAAAACCACCCGATTTATTTAGCTAAAACAAATAATTAAATTCGGTCTAGCTAAATAAATCCTTAAGCTCCACGCCTCATGAGTTGACCGGTACCAAAAGAAGCACAAAAATTTAAACCCAACTGTTAAATGTAAACAGATATAACACAATTTGCAATTCAAAGTAACACTTGATCAAATAAACTATAAATTCCAAACGCAGCCTATGCTAATCAAATGCAAGCCCAGTTGACAATATGGCCCAACAATGAGTTTTTAAAAAAACTAAACGCATGTAAAAGAAAGAATAACGCAGGCCATGTGTAATTTAAACCTAAATACCCCAAGTTGAAACGAATAACAATTAATTATTTTAGCAAACTTTTACTACAAAAAGCTAATAACAAATTTGACGAGCTGAAACAAATGATAAGCCTACAAATTGAGTCATAGTAGCACAATTTATTTAAAATGAGCAATGAGCAAGCATATAAGATGACAAATCTCAACTACAAGCGATAAAGACTATACTCGATTGAGACTACATGAGACAAATAAGCATACGACACTAAATTAAAAGGGTATCCTAAAAAACTAAATAAGCACGGATAACAAAAAAAAACACGAAACACTAATAAGCCATGATTACTACGAATTCTAGATAAACAAAATAAGCACTTTTATCTAGATAAACTTGAAATCAACTCAATAAGCTAAACGGACGAGATCTACAACTTAATAAGCATATAAGCACTCAAAAGTTTGATCTAACAATATTAGCTCACTTAAATCCAAATAAACTATTTAGAAGCTTATCTAAACAGAAAATAAGAGCTTCTAATAAATCAAAATGAAATTAAGTATGAATAAGCTAAACTCGAGCTTATTTTAGCTTATCTTATCGAAAAATGTTTAAAAACAAATAAAAATTATTCGAATGAGCTTAGAGAGCTTATAGGAATTATTTTATAAGTTTTTAAAAACTTTTGATGATAACAAGGCCGCGGAAATTAAGCACGAAAAGTTAAGCTTATAGATAAGCACACACAAACAAACAAAGATTAAACGAAGAAGAAAAGCATCAAAGAAGCCAAAAACTAGGTCTTTATCAACATTCAAACGATTTTCATTACTATCTATTACATAAAGCTTTTCTAAATAAGCAGATACAATAAGCTGGAAAAAATAAGCTAATACAAAAACTTTTAAAAGCTATAAACTAAAAACTAAAAAAATAAAAACTAACTAACTCCTTTAAAGTGAGGGGGGCGAGTGGTTTTAATATGGGTGAGAAGGGGGTGTTTTGTAATTTGCCAAACATTAGGAGCCAATCATTGGCCTTGGATCCAGTGCACACGGATTGAGATGTTTGATCACCCGGTTGAATTGCGACACGTAGACATCCTCATGGCTTAAATAGCACGCAGTGATTTCTGATGGTTGGATCTTTATTTGTATACACTTGATTGAGAATGAGGAATAAACTTTGTTGGCACGTGGATCATTTCTATTCGTTCTTTTCAAAATTATAGTGCGCCATGCACGTGATTGTTGTGGAATTATTTATACTACGTGAGGTTTGATGCAAGTAAAATACCCACATCTCCATTATAACTTAATTTGAGCTAAAGTGAAATGAAACATGAGCGATTTGCTTGACTTTGGGCTTGGAGTTTTTGGGGGAATATTGGGTGGCCTATGGCCCATTTAAATGGGTTCGGGCTGCCCAATAAAATCCGAACGCACGTTGGACTCGATTTATCTGCGATCTTTCCGATCCCGTGTGATTTTGTCTGGCTTTGTCTTCATTTTTGTCCATTTATTTAATATCCGTACCTGCACATACACAAACACAAAAACAAACATATATATGCATTTTTCATTATGTTTTTGGTCTTTTGGGGTCGTTTTTCAAGGTAAAATATATGTATAAAATAGCGAATACCAGGGATTTACATTGTGGGGTTCGACGAGATCAAAAAAAAACTTAACTAGAAAGAGTGTCGTTTATTATATTTTAGATTCTAATTTTCTATGGTGAACGCAATGCTCCTTCGTATGATGACATGCTCACTACTCAATATTTATACAATTATTACATTTAATCATAACCAGGCCTAAATGTAGTACTTAAACATTATTTGGGAAAGAAATAGAGAAAATAGGTGGAGTGTTGTAGCGTTTCCTAAGCCGACCTAAAGTCAACTATGTGAGCAACACTTAGAAGTTTTTCCCATTTTTATCTCTTTTCCCAAACATGTGTCACCAAATAACCAAACCTACCTACCACTTAATGACTTATCAAAAACCTACATAAAACTATCAACACACCAAAATCTCTCAAATTTATTTCTCTTCTCTCTTACATCACCGCCTACCACCAAACACACACACTATTACTCTCTTCGATATCGACGGTCCCTCCGATTGCGGCCCTCCGTGGCGTGTGGCAATGGTAATTGGTGTGTGACGATGTTGAGCTTTGGTGCGTGGTGTTAACGACTTTTAGTATGTGTGAGGTTTGCTTTTTTAGAGACCTTTCGTTGTTGCCATCCATAGCGCGTGTGATGATGGTGATTGGTGTTGAGGATGATGATGGCTTTAGGTAGGTGGTGTTAGCCCCCTCCCCCCCCTAAATTACAGGCTTTTAGTATGTGTGAGGCTTGTTTTGTGTATGTTTCAGTTTTGTTGGGGATTTATCTCTTTTTAAAGATGCACACATCAATAAAAGTTTTTTACGTCATAGTTCAGGTGACCCAGTTATTCAATAACTATTTTCTTTTATGCATAAATATCTCATGTGAATGTTAGTAGTTACTGCTATTTTTAATGTGCTTATTTTATGAACTCAATGTTTTTAATGCTTCTGAGTGGATTCGAGTAAAAGTGATATTATCTGTTTCATTGTGGCGCGGCAAGCTTACTAAGTTTGCTAGCCTTTGACGGTATGGGACATATTTTTTTTTTACCTTTCTGAATCTCATAATTATGTTTATCAAATTATTCTATCTCATCCTGATTTTATAACTTTTTTGATGATTGGGATTTTGGCTTATCTTACGTGCATTTGGGTTTACGGGTAAGTAAACTTATATAAATTCATTTATTTTAAACGTTTTGTATGTCAAAATATAGTGGTAAATATATAGAACTATGTTCGGGGCTGATGTGAAACAACAATAGTAAACGAGCAAATTAGGTCATTTTAAACGGGTGTTTGGACAGCTTTTAGTGGGAGTGTTGGTTTTTTTTGGCATGTTGTGAAACTGCAACAGGAAAGGGGTGAATTGGCTCGTTTTTAATGGGTGTTTAGATGTATTTTTTTAGGAATTTGGATCATTTTTTAGTCTGCTATAAAATAGCAGCAGTAAAGCCGTGTACGGGTTCTCTTTGTAAGCGGTTTTGGGTGGTATAATTTGCGTGCCTCGCCAATAACTCTAAGAAATTTTTAGGATAACAATTAGTATGCAAGAGGTTGTTAATATGCAATTTGAATGCTTGTTATCCCAACTACGATCCATAACACAACCTAAATATGCCTAAATCTTCGAGAGATAGAGAGAAGTTTTAAAGAGAGAAAGCTAGAGAGATTAGAAGAGACACATACAAAAAATGGTAACCAACACCCTTCTTAACATAGCTAGGCGGTTAGGTATTTATTGTCAAGCCTTGTAGAGGCGGATCGGGTTTTAGTGTTGGGTTGGGCTTGGTTAAGTGGCTAAGAAGCCCAAAACACGGACAATATTAGATTACAATCTAAGCCCGTTAAACCTGATTAGCCGATTACAAACTAAGATTAATAATGATTAAGATGACCGATAACATTCTTGTTTGACTTGATAAAATTAAGGCTAAGAATCTCCCCTAATGCTGAGGTTATCTTGATTTGACTTTTATGCTTAGTCTTCTTCGGTCTTGTCTTCATCTTTTTTTATTTGTAATGGCTTTCTTCTTTCATGCTTGTTGATCTTGATCTTGAGCATTCGTCTTTTGACTTTGAATTTTCTGAGTCCTTTAATCTTGCATCATTCCTTGTCTTGAATCATCTGATATGGACATGCTCATACTTATCTTGAATGTTGCAACTTTCTAGTTTGTCAAGGCTACCAATTCTCCCTCAGATAATGTGATCTTTGTTTGATTCTAACGATCTTGTTTTAGGATCAAGAGTTGTAAATATGAGATGAACTTGAGCTTTATGATGATTACATTGTGTTGCTTTGACACTGAATGTTTGACCTTTAAGTTTGAGTATGAGCATGTTGTAATGAATCCAAGTCTTAGTGGAATGAGGGCTTTGCAAACACCGACATTTGTAGGCATTGAATGTTAGTTAATAACAACAAATATGGTGACGATTATGGCTTGCATTTGTCGAGCTTACGGTTGCAATACACTCTGGATGGTGATGTAAGGACAGACATGTGAATCGGTAGGTTCAATTTGGTATCGAACCTCCTTGATAGGGTTCCCAAAATTAAAGCATATGATGTTCTAATACAGGTTGTATTCAGATTTATTCATGCTTCTGTTCTCATTACGGAAGTCTTTATTCAATCAGACAACAACGATAAAAGTGAATCCGGTTAGTTACTATTGACCGATTAAGCCGTCAATTCATATACTGGACCAAAATCGATATCCAGTTAGCACAAGCTTGATTCATGTAGAATCTTGCAAGTCACCTACCCCAGTGTTGTTTAATGATGACGCTAGAAGGATTTCCATTCGTCACTGTGAAATACTAAAGAGTATCACTCTGAATGTTCTGGCAAGATCACAAGGATAATGCGTAGGACTCTTTGATACCAATTGCTGTTTAATGATGAAAAACAAGTGTTTTACAAGGATTGTGTTCTAATGAGATTTATATTGATGATCTCTTCTGGCTCTAGACTCGATTAGTGCACTTTGGTTTTAGTACTTAAAGGCTGGATAGTGACAGCACACCTTTTTCAATAATCAAACTAATTAGAGTGAGATGTCAATAGATAACGTGTGTATCTTTGTGACAAATGAGACAAGTATCTTTGAAGAAAAATTCGAATTGATGGGAAGGGTTGTGCATTGCATCATTGGGTCTATGACATCTATCTTTAATACCAGACATCATCTTTTGATTCTAAGATTATGTATTGACCCGGTTTCTGTCTAAGTTTTCTGGAGGGCTTCTTTCTTTTCACCCTTTAATGTTTACCAAGACATCATTACTATCAACATGTTGTGATTATTCTGGTGATTACTATGATTAGTTAACATTTTCCCTTATTTAATTCATCTCCCAATCATACTTAAGATTTAATTTAAACTATGGAATAATTTATGGTGTCACACCCAGCCAAGGCGGCGGAAACGGCGACGGAGTAAGACAAGAATGGATATTTCAAACACTGGTTCTATATAGAATACTAAAATGAAAAATAAAGCAAAGCAAACCGACACATAGTGTCATAACAATACCCAAAAAACCTACGATGTCATTATTAATGAATAAGATGGTTCGTCAATAAATGACATGCATCAACATTAATCCAAACAATTCATTGCAACGCATTTATTCAAACAAAAGCAGGAAATATACTCCAAGCTATCTTACGGTCTCTTCTAGCCAACTTCGCTCTATCTTTGCACTATTAAGCTTACCTGAATATGATGCTTAAATTTCGTCAACATAATGTGATGCGAGAATCATTAGGTTTACAAACATACAACAATTTCCAAATAAAATTTCAATTAGCTAGCTCATTACCACAAACAATTCATGACAACACTTTAACAATAACAGTGAACGGAACGTGCCCACGATCACACTCTATCATTACATATATGTGATACATGGCTCATATTAGCTCACACAGTCTTACCACCCATAACACCTTCGTTTTGCCTATTGGTGATCACAATTACCAAAAACATTTATCATATAGCCAACACAACGGGCAGGAACGTAGCCACGATCAATACACATAAATCATCAAGATTAAAAAATTTTACATGACAACAAGCTAATTCTCACCCTAAAATAAACATGAGAAAAAGTGGTATGAAAATCACCTTTGCTTAGCTTTCCAAAAGATTCCAACAATAAGCTTCACAACAGAACTAGCACAAATCTAATAAACAAAATAACTGTGTTACACGCTAATAGACAAAAGGCTTATGGCACATGTAAACAATCTTATGATGAATGCTAAGGTGTTCTTATTAACCCTGGGTCCACCCGTGCACTTACCCAACTTTAACCTACTTCGGTTAACAAGTTTCATAGTTATCACAATTTGTTCAAAATTCAGAATTTTAAACGTGATACGTACTCACAAACCCTATACTTACTGCACCTCCATTAATTCATACCAAAATCACTATGTTCATTTGTGAGGATATTAATACCTCATTGAATCCCAAGAAATCAATTTAAGCACAAGTACTCTTAAGAAAATTAAACTTCAATCAATCCTAATTTGGTTCTGATTTGCACATAAAAGTCTTGGACTCTTAAAAAATCCATACTAGACTCAAATTAAGAAAGCTCTCCTTTGGGGATTTCTAATAGACACATAGAACTAAAATCCTGAAGAAGGGCTAAGCTAAATTTGAATTTTAAGTGGGGTTTTATACCTCGTAATATGACCTGAAATCAAGTCCGTATTTATTGATTGACAACTTTTTCTTCAAACCAACGTTTGGAATGAACTTCGACTTTTAAATAACCTTCGAGGCCAGCATGTTATAGATAACTAGACTCTTGAGATTACATAATAGTCACGGAAAAAACATGACAAAAGACTTTTACCATCAGTGGAGATATCAGCAAACATCTCTGGCCTAAATTCTGCCTCAATCTAAATCAAATTCAGAACGCGATTCTCTAACCTAACGAATACACTCATATGATCATAATTAAACCCTATCATTTAAAACATGTTTCATTAATCATTATATTACGTATGTTATGGAAACTTAATTATTACATCTAATATTATTACATTTTTAATGATAATTAACTCAACAGGATTATATTTATACCCCTTAAATATATCGAATCTTGGTTTAAACACAAAAATTACCAAACTTGAAAAAAAAATATGTCTCATCTTCCTCCTTTGATAAAATTCGGCTGGGACAATTAAAAACAAGGGGGAGAAGGGTTTTTGGTATTTATAAGGTTTACAAAATGGTTTAGGATAGATATCTTTTACCAATTTTAATTAGAGTAAGATTTGTTTTTATTTTTTTTCTTTTATCCTAAAAACCGGTCGAACATTTTTTTTATTTAATTATTAATTACATATTTTCTAACATTACCTTAAGTTTTTATAAAAACCTTAGCTTGCTTGCGCATACCTTTACTTGTAAACGCAATTTACTAGACTTATAAAATAAATAACTTTTATTTTTAGTAAACCTAATATTCCAAAATAGAAATTTGCATTTCTTTATATCCTTAGCTACTAGAACCTATTCTCATCCCTAATATTACTAACACATAAATATTCGTTATAGTATAATTAATACACAATTAACGCGAAAACCGCTTCAATCACAAATCATTTCCGTGTCACTAAAATGTGAACGAAATGAACTCCAAAATCCACACAAATCCAATCACAATGAGGACGATCGCTTAATGGATTGTTACTAACCTTCACATTAATCCCATAAAAAACATATAAAACTCATCATTAGCACAAATAACACATATCCGTCATACATGAAAAGATACATAAGCAACTCAAAAGGTTTGCCTACCCTGCTAAGTTATGGTTGTCACTGTATCCCCTCCTTTAGAAATTCGCTCCCGTGATTTTTTTTTTTTTTTTCAAACCAAAGGTTTAACTCTATCATTACCAAACAATAAATGAGGATACTTACTATCAAGTAAGTCCTCCCCATACCCATGTTAACTCAAAGTTACCATTTGAATTCCAAGCTAACATTTCACAAGATATCGTACTGCTATACACTTGGCTTGCCCACAATGGGTACGCTTAGCGCATAATCCGCTCTAAAGAAAAGAACATCCAACTACCTGAACCTCGCCCGTCATCGAGGAGACTCGTCAAAAACCTTAAGTTGCGTAACAACGTCATTTACAACCCGGTCTACGCACTCTCAACAATCGAAATGTCTTTGAAACACAAACTTATAAGTTGTTACCAAGCCCAATGTTTTGAGAATCGGCTTGACTTCGAGTTTTTTATCATTACATAACTTAACCAAAATCACACAAACACATCTAAGGGCATACTAAGGTCTACAAGAAACCTTACGTACCCAACTTCAACTAAAACTCCCAATGATCCCTTGCTCAATGAACAAGTGTGGATACTCAGTTTACCTGAAGTCCTAAAGACCTCGCTTCGAGCCCAAATGGACCTTAACTACCACCATTTATACTTTTAACCTTTTTATTCACGGTACCTATTCTCAACAGGTTCTTTTACAAAACAAAAAGTTTTGTCAACCTTGATCTCATCCAATGGCACATGCAGGCTAGATCGCCTCCTACACATTCTTCAGGTTTGACATGTGATAAACGATGTAATTGTACACCATTCAATTTCCTCAAGGCAATCTCAACGATAGGGCATACAGGACGAGTCTTTCAAGGAAACTCAAATGGCCTACATGTCCTCTGTGCTAACTACCCTTTTTTCCCAAGCGAAATTCACCTTTCCAAGAGACACTTTTAGCATAAACCGATCTCCTTACCTCAAACCTCTAACGGTTTGCATTCTTATTATCTGCAGAGCTCTTTTGACGGTCTCTTGTCGCTTTGAGGCTTTTCTTTTATAATTACCTTATCTGTGTATCTAATATTACGCAGGCCCCAGTCATGATTATCTCTCTCTAATCTTGCCCATAGAACAGTGCGACCTACCTTTCATTCCATACAATAGCTTCAAACGGAGACATCTTATGCTCGCAATGATAGCTACAACAAAATTCAATTACAACATTGCCTCCTCATTATTTTTCCCAAAGTTTGAATCATATGTTCACTTTGTCCTTGTTGAGGATGCTAAGCGTACTCCGAATTCCTATCGTATCTCAACACTTTTTCTGCATTCTTGTGCGTTTGCCAAAACACGAGTTAAATCATCCATACAATTGAGATTAATCCATTCACTAGAATTTTATCATTGATGATTATCGATCAATATAAATCCTTGCCAAATTTACATCTTGAAATTTTCTTGTATAGCTAGAAAATGAGCTAACTTGGTCAGTCAATCGACCATCACCCAAATCACTTCATACTTCATTACTTTGACCTTAGAAATTACGTGTAATAAAAAATTCATGGTGATTCTATCTCATTTTCACTCAAGTATCTCAGGCTGTTGTAGCAAGCCAAAAGTCTTTGACATTGCAGCTTTCACCTCTTAAACAAATCCAACAATTGCTAACATAGGTAATATATATTTTTTTACTGTGTGCTACCAATACATGTCTCCAAGGTTATAGTTGTCTTATTTTCCCACTCCCGGATGTACCAAGTACCTTGATGCATGAGCCTCATGTATTACTACCGTCCTCATCATTCCCTACTAACAGAACTCATATACGATCCATAAAATACAAACTCTCCTCTCCTTTTCTTTCCATCTGTTGATTAAACCATGTAGTATTTATGCGAGTACGTTCTCTTGCTTGAACGCCTCACTTTGGGCTGTCAGTATCATTCCTCTTACTCCATACTGAATAGTCATAGTCATCGCTCGAACACGTCTAGGTTTCACTCGTTCCTTCCTACTTAATGCACCAGTCACCACATTTGCTTACCTGGATGGTAGCGAATTCCGTACTCATACTTACTATACAATTTAATCCATAAGGTACTAACAATCATCTGCCCTCTTTTCCATTTGTTGGTTCAGGTCACGTAGCATTTCTGCTGGCGCGTTCTCTACCTTGGACGTCTCACTTGGTGTAGCTAATATCTTGTCCCTTACACTTGACTAGATAGTCATGCACATTTCTCTTACTCATCTTAGTTTCACTCTCCCTTTCTACTCAACGCATCAACCACTACATTCGATTAATCAAAGCGTCACATAAATCATTCTTTAAAGTCTGGAAGGCCTGTGCCCCACTCATACTTCTGATCCCTCTTAGTTAGGGAAGTAATGGGTTTAATAATCTTAGAAAAGTTTGCGATGAAACGCAGGTAGGTAACCTGCCAATCCTAAGAATAATCATATCTCGGATGGTGTCATAGGTACTTCCCAATTCTTCTCTTCTTCACCCTTAGTAAACTTAGCTTACAACTTCTCCTTCCTCAGTAATTCCAACACTAACTTCAAATAGACTCCATGCTTCTCTTTTTAACAAACGACACTGGTGCTCCTCACAAAAAATGACTAGGTCGTATGAAACACTTGTCTTGCAACTCTTAAAGTTATTCAGACAATTCTTGCATTTCCAAAGGTGCTAGACGATATGGAGACTTCGCGACTGGCGTCGCTCCAGGAACTAAGTCTACGCGGAACTCAACTTGTCATTGCGGTGGTCATTGACAAGTCTTCCGGAAACACATCAATGAATCTCGTACGACGGAAATATCACTCAATTTTGGTTCATCTACCTTTGTGTTCATTAAGGTTTTCACGACTCCTTGAGTACGTTCACCATGAACCTGAAGTATCTCATCACCTTCCAACGGTATCCTAACCACCTTCCCATGACATACTATCCCAAACTTCCTCTTGGACAACCGGTCCATTCCCACAAGCACATCAAAGCTTCCACGACTCAACGGTATCAACGAACTCCACGGGTTACGAACAATCGAATAGGATAACAAACGAATATCGAGTCAAAGGCTAGAATGCATATAGGAGATTCCACATATGCAAATAGACGTGGATCAAATGACATAAGAATCCTTTGAAAGAAAGGATACGTATATGCACCGAGCGAAAACGCAACGAAAGAAATCAACAGACGTACCACGACAAATGAACACATAAAAAAAATATCAATACGAAAGACGGAAATTCTTATACCAATTATCGACATTACTCGAAAGACCAAATTAAATAATGTTTTTATAAAAATCAATTTAAATTAAGAAAGTCACTTTAAGTATAAAAATCGTTTTAAATAATAAATAAAATTGTCTTAAATTTAATCTTTATAAAATTCATTCTGGTTGTCATAAAAAAATCTAGAGATGGTTATCTAATGGTGTATCTAGAGGTGGCAATTTTAGACCCATGGGTCTAGATGGGTCTAGTTGGTTAAATATTTTTAAGGGATGGGGTCTAGATGGGTCTCTCTTAAATTTATAGATGGGTCTAGCATTTTTCCCTTAATATTATAGATGGGTCTAGTTGGGTAAATATTTTTAAGGGATGGGTCTACCTTAATATTTATAGATGGGTCTTGTTAGTTATAGCATTTTATCCGTTTTTTACGTTTTTGACCGATTTCTACCATTTTCAACCGTTTTTGACCGATTTTGACCATTTTCGTCCGTTTTCGATCGATTTCGACTGATTTCCATTGTTTTTGACCGATTTCGATCGATTTTAATAGTTTTCGACCGATTTCGATAGCTTTTGACCGTTTTCATACGTCTTCGACCGATTTTTACCGTTTTTGACAGTTTTCGAGCGATTTCGAGCGATTTCGACTGATTTCCACCGTTTTCGACCGATTTTGACCATTTTCGATCGATTTCATCCGTTTTCGACCGATTCTGACCGTTTTCGTCCGATTTCGACCGATTTCTACCGTTTTTGACCGATTTCCACCGTTTTTGACCGATTTCTATCGACTTCGACAGTTTTTCACCGATTTCGTCCGATTTTGACCCTTTTCATTCGTTTTCGACCGATTTTGACCGTTTTCTACCATTTTTTACCGATATCGATAGATTTCGACCGTTTTTGACCAATTTTGACCGTTTTTGACCGTTTTCGTATGTCTTCGACTGATTTTTACCGTTTTTGATAGTTTTTGACCGATTTTGACTGATTTCGATCGATTTCAACTGTATTCGATAGATTTCAATCGTTTTTGAAGTTGGATATCAAGTACTTTTGATTGAAATCGGTCAAAAATGGTCGAAAACAGTCGAAATCCTTAAAAAACTATCAAAATCAGTCTAGAACGGTCGAAATCAGTCAAAAACAGTTGAAATCGGTAAAAACGGTCAAAATCGGTCGAAAACGGTGGAAATCGGTTGAAAACGGTTGAAAACAGTGGAAAACGGTCGAAATCGGTTGAAATCGATGGAAAATGGTCGAAGAAGGTCGAAACCGGTCGAGATCAGTCGAAAACGGCCGGAGTCGGTCAAAATCGGTCAAAATTGGCCGAAAACGGTCAAAATGAATGGAAATTGGTCGAAAACGATCAAAATCGGTAAAAAACGATAGAAATCGGTCAAAATCGGTCGAAAACGTTGGAAATCGGTCGAAATCGGTCTAAAACGGTCAAAACCGGTCGAAATCGGTCGATATCAGTGGAAATCAGTCAAAAACAGTGGAAAACGATCAAAATCGGTCGAAACGGTCAAAATCGATCGAAAACGGTGGAAATCGGTCGAAAGCGGTCGAAATTTTGAAAATGGACGAAAATGGTCGAAATAGATCGAAAACGGTTGAAAGCGGACAACAAATGTAAAAAAGTTAATAAGATACCAAACCTATATAGACCCGGAACCAACCCATCTAGACCCGACCCATCTAGATCCAAACCCATCTAGACCCATGTTTCTAAAAGACCCATCTAGACCCAAACTCATCTAGACCCATGACCCAACCCAACCCAACCCATCTATTTTGCCACCTCTAGGTGTATCGTACCTTACCACTATGAATCACTTTAAACCAACTTTTTATAATAAAATAAAATTTATTAAACCACTTAAAATTTTTCATATCCTATTTGTATAGACCATTTAAACATATTCTCAGTTATGCATTTTAAACACCTTAAAGCCCATTATCTGCATCTACATGAAGGAAACCCCTAGGTTATAGTCTAAGGCTCACTACCTACTTCTCTATATACCACTGGCTCTGATACAATCTCGCATCCGCCAAGACGGAAAACACGGGGCGTAAACAGAATTACGAGTTCATCTATAACACATGGTGTCCTCTATATTAGAGATACTAAAATAATAATTAAAGTAACGCAAGATACAAAGTGTTTAACATTACCGCAAAACCTTAAACAGGTGTTCTTTATTAATGAGAAGAAGGTCTCTTTAAGAAATGACATGAAAACATTATCCAAAAATTCTTTGACAAACGCATTTATTTAAACAGAACGCACAAATAAAACTCCAAGATCCTACGGTCTCTTTAGCCCTCTCGCTTACTTAGCATCACTTATAGCTCACTTGAAAATGATTGATTTTAAATCATCAACATAAAGTTAAACAAGAATCATAGGTTTAGGAATACAAACAATATCAAAATTAACCTTTCCCATATTAGTTGCTGCAAGTACCAAAAAAACAAATTCTTGACAACATATTTAACAAAATAGGACGGAACGTGCCTACGATCCCTAAATCATATTCAAACTATATATGTGCGCTACATGGCTCATATTTGCACTCGCAGTATTACCACTGTACACCTCGTTTTGGCATATTTGGGATCCATTTACTCAAAATATCATAATCGCAAACACAACAGATCAAGAACGTGCCACGATCCATTACACATAATTATTAGCAGGCTTAAAAACATTTTAACCCGACAACAAGGCATCATTTCTCTACCACAAAATAACATGAGAAAAAGGCTATGAAACTCACCTTTGTTAGCTTTCCAAAAAGATTTTCAATCAATAAGCTTCACAAACATTCTAGCACAGAATCTATACAACAATATATACTGTGTTACACGCTACAAGCCAAAGCTTAATGCCATGTAACAAATCATTTGATAGATGTTATAAGGTGTTCTATTAACCCATTTGGGTACCACCGACACATACCCAAACTTTAACCTATTTGTTTAAATAAGGTTCACTAGTTAGTCCACAATTTGTTCAAAACTGCAGAACAGAATTTTAACGTGGACTTAACGTACTCAAAATCTTACTTTCTGACCTCCATAATTCACTCAAAAATCTCAATGTTTCATTTTATGAGTATATTATCTACACTCATGATTCCAAGAACAAGCCATTTACATTGCACAAGTACTCCTAAGAAAATCAAACTCTCAAAACAGTCTAATTCGGACCTGTTTGCACACGAACAAAGTTTAGGACTTAAAACTCATTACTTAGACTCCAAATATCTGAATGCTATACTTTGGGGGATTTCTAATAGACACATAGAACTAAACTCCTGTATAAGGGCTAAGCTAAATTCGAATTTTAAGTTGGGGTTTTTATACCTTCGTATTCTTACACTAAATCTGCCCGTATTTATCTGCATTGACATCAATTTTTCTTGCAACCAAGTTCTTTTTGATATGACTTCCCGGACCTTAAAAACCTTCTGAGGCACGGATGTTTGGAAATAGACTATTGAGCTAAATTATAGGCACTGGAGACTCTCTGAGCTACGTTATAGACACCGGAAACTTGACAAAAGCTATTACCATCATTGAGATAATGGCCGAACAACACAGCCCTAATTCTGCCTCAATCCAAATCAAATTCTAACGCGAATTAAGTTTAACCAATTACATCCATAAGCTTCTAATTAAACCCTAATCATTATAACATGATTATTATATCATTAATTACTGATCTTAATGAACCCTAATTATCCACCATATTAATTATTACATGATTAAAGATTAATAACTAACAAGGATTAATTAAAACTTACCTTAGAGCTTGATTTCTTCACAAAAGCAAAAACCCTAATTTTTTCTTCTCTTTTCTCTCTTGTTCTACCGGTTCTACAAAGGGGGGAGGGTTTAGGATTTTATTTTGTATTTATAGGTCCCTAATTTATTAGATAAGATCTAATTAGAGTTTGTTTCCTTTTAAAACTTTTTTTTTCTTTTCTTTCCCTTATCCGGCCGAATGGCATCTTTTCCCTTTTTTTATTTTATTTATTTATTAGTTAATTAGTTAATTATTAACATTACCTTAAGTTTTTATAAAATTCTAAGCTTATTTGCGTATACCTTTTTGCGTAAACGCAATTTACTAGACTTTTAAAAATAATTAACTTTTCATTTTTATTAAACCTAACATTCCAAAAATAGAAATTTCATTTCTTTCATATCCTTACTACTAGAACCTAATCTCATCCTAATATTACTAACACATAAATACGTATACGTATAATTACATACACAATTAACGCGAAACCGCTTCAATCACCAAAATCATTTCCTTGTCACTAAAAGTGAACGAAATGAACTCCACAAAACCCAACACAAATACAATCCCAATGAGACGATCACGCTCAATGGATTGATTACCAAATCTTACATATCCCACATAAACACATATAAACACATATTAGCACAAATAACACATAACCCATACATTGAAACAGATACATAAGTCAACACTAATGGTTTGACTAACCTGCTCAAGTCATGGTTGTCACAGGTAGCTCCCTCCGGTTCTGGTTGGATCATAGGACTTATACCTAACCTTAACCACCTTATGACTTCATCGACACCGTGAGTTAATTGGTTATTAGGTATAGTGATCGAAACCATAAAACCATTGAAAAGCAATCAAAGTGTTTGATAGAAATCAAGATATTTTTAACACTTTGAGAGTTTTACTTTTATGAAATACTCCCCCTACACATGTGCATCGAGATTCAAAATTGTTTTGCACATGTGGGTAGAAGTTGTGCACTTAGAGTCTTAAAGATCACATTTTTAAAATCACATTTTCTCCTCTTATCGAAAATAATAAATCTTTTAGAATTTTAAATACCAATTGATTAAAATTTGAGACATGAAAAGTTTCATGGACAAAAAAAGGATACCATAAATTTGCATGAATTTTTTTGAAACTTTTTCTGATTGCTCCCCTTCAACAATATATGGGTGATACCAATTAATGAAAGATTTGACACCACAAGATAAAAATGATATGACAACACAAATATGTTGGAGATGAGAGTTAAGATGACTTATGTGAATAGTGGTTTAGAAGACATGAGCATACAATTTTAAAATGACATTGATAAAGTCTTGAGAACTTGTGCTTAGTCTCCACGTGTATTTGACACGGAAGTACCACATTCAAATTTCACTGAACGTTTTGGATACATAAAATTGACGTTTATGAAATATATCCAACAACATTAAAAGAGTTTGGTTTTAAAAGCTCCTCCTCAAAAATTGATCCACATAAATTTGACATTTTTGAGCACTAGAATTTTGAGAAATTATCTGAGAAAGGGAGTGTTGAACACACAATTTAAAAGATACCACAACTAATATACCATATATTAACAAGATACCACAGATTGTTAAATATTATGAAAAGAATTTGACATTTTATGTTCTTTTGGAAAATTATGTTCAACGATTTTGAAACCACATGATAAAAGACTTCTCTTCTATTTAAAAGTAAGCGCACTGAAACGTACACACTCTTATGACATTTGAGTCCGGGTTACAGTCTAAAGTAACTGTAAGACATCGTCATTATAAAATTAGAAACAACAGTTTTAAAGCATTTGAACTCTTGCTCGAAATTCATTTACACACCCGTGTCAATGTTAATCGACATTTCTAGGTACGTAAATGTTATCGATTCCAAGAGACATGTCGAGAAGATTCTTTTTGGTATTTTTGAAATTTTCGGATTTTATCTTTTGTTTTTGTAGATTTTATATTTTTGTATTTTCTTTTTCTTGGTTTTATATTTTTGTATTTGATTTTTTAATAATAATATACAAGGTTGATGTTTGATAGATCAGGCATATTCATTTGCCAGAGCCTCCAGTTCTGCTAGAGTCAAACATCTCATACCAAGTCTTCTAACAAGATACTTAAACCTATCTTCTAACAGAGCTTTAGTAAATAGGTTAGCTAACTGGTATTCATTTCCGATAAAGAATAAATCTACAATACCCTTTCAACTTGTTCCTTGATGAAGTGATATATGACATCAATGTGCTTTGTGCGAGAATGTTGGACTGGATTACACGAGATGGCTATGGCTGCCTTTAAATCACAATACATAGGTATTTTGTCAAAGTGAAAGCCATAATATGTGAGATGCGTTCGCATCAAGAGAACTTGAGCACAACACGCAGATAAATATACATACTCGACTTCTGCTGTTGACATTGAAGTGTAGTCTTACTTCTTGGACGACCAGCTGACTAGTTTATCACCTCCTAAAAATTGTATGCCACTAGATGTGTTTTTACATGTATCGAGACAACCCGCGTGATTCAAATATGAAAAAGAAGTTAGTTCAAAACTGGTGTCCTTCGGATACCAAAGTCCCATGTGAATGGCATACTTAAGTTACTAAAAGATTCGTTTTACCTCCTTGAGGTGCTTCTCAGTTGGTCTCGCTTGATAACGAGCACAATAACATGTTGCATGTACAATATTTGGTCTACTTGTTGTTAAGTACATGAGTTACCAGACCATGCTATGATATTTTGTTTGGTCAACGGGAGTACCACTCAAGTCAGTATCTAGGGGTTTAGTAGCCATTGGTGTACAAATGCTATCACATGATGTCATACCATGCTTTTTAAGTATCTCTTGAGCATACTTATCTTGGTTAATAAAGATACCACGTGGGGATTGGTGAATTTGAATTCCTAGAAAGAATTTCAGCTCCCTTATCATAGATATTTCAAACTTGTTGTGCATCAGTTTTTCAAACTTTTTAGAAAGTTTTAGGTTCGTAGAACCAAAATTGATATAATCAACGTAAATCTGCACAAGCAATATGTCATCCTCGTGTTTTGTAATGAATAAGTTAGATCAATAGGACCTTTGGATGGCAGGAAGTTGGAAAGTTCATCATACCACACTCATGAAGCTTGCTTGAGTCCATATAATGCCTTCTTGAGACGATATACTTTGTCAGGATGATGTGGGTCTACAAAACCGTTTGGCTGATTGACGTACACTACTTCCTTCAAAGGTCTGTTAAGAAGTTGTCTTGACGTCCATTTGGTAAACAGGAAATGACTTGTGTGCATCATACACAATAAATATTTTGAGTGCCTCCAATCGAGCAACTAGTGCAAATGACTATTCGAAATCAATTCCTTTCGCCTGACTATATCCCTTAGCAACACGACGAGCTTTGTTGTGGATTACATTATTCTCTTCATCACGTTTGTTCTTCCAGAGCCATTTCATGTTGATGACAGTTTTGCATAATTGTCTGTCGACTAATTCCCAGACATCTAGTCGTTCGAAATGATGAAGTTCTTCCTGCATCGCTTCGATCCACGCATGATCAGCCATGGCTTCTTTGATGTTATTTACTTCGATTCGACTCACGGTGAGTGCAAACATACACATCTCGCCATCTATTTCTAGCTGTCGTCTTGTTCGAACTAGTTGAGAAGGATTCCCAATGACTTGTTCTAAAGGATGATCTCTTATCCAATGGTGTTCAGAGGGGTTTCTTTGGTAGAATGTATGCATGTTTGACAGATTAACATGGTGAGAGGATGACTCCCTGTTGATCCCAATGAATAGATCTTTAACTCCTTAGCTTGATGTAAGGTTTAGTATCCTTGGATAAATCCAAAAATACTCAGAATGAAACTTTGAGTGAATGATATAAACTATGCGGAATCTAGTTTATACCACTAAGAAGTATATTCAATGAAACAGTAAAGTATGTTTGACACACAGAAAGATATAACCATCATAACAAGGTTTAATATATTAATATGATCACTCTAATGAAGTGATAGGGTTTACAACCTTGAAGCTATGAATTCTATGGAAACTGATGATCTAAACCATAACCTAGGATCTCCTTTTATACACCAAGGAGTCCTTTACAAGATAACTACAAATCTTTTAAACTTCTATAAGATATCAACATATCTTCTAAATATTTAATCTTGTACATATCTTCCTATCTTTATGGAATATATACTTTAAACTAATCCATGCATATCCTTTATCTTCATGTAGTCTTTAGTCTTCAATAGTATTAACTTCTTCTCAGCAGTATTAAGTTAATACTAGCAGTACTAACTTTTGCTCTAGCAGTACTAACCAGTTAGTACTGGTAGTTATAATTTGTATAGTACAAACTCTTTAAGCTTGGCAGTACTAAGTTGAGCTGGCAATATAAACTTCATAGAAAAACTTAATTCCCAACAATCCTCCCCTAAACTTGTGATTTACCTCCAAATCATCAAGTTTTTTGAATTAACCTGTCAGAGAGGATTCTTCCAAATATTCTTCTACTTCTGAAGTTGTGATCTTATAAATCTGAGAAGTTCAAATGCCATTTCACTTTCATGATCAATCTCAAGTTTTCTATTTAACATCTTTGACATCATTTCTTGAATAAGTGGATACTTCTTTTCTACCATCATGTGAATGGCAATTCCATTGTTGAAGAATACTAGTAATCTTAAGATCAACCAAGAACAATAGTAAGATGTGGGTTGGGATGTTAGAGAGAACTTGGATGGAAA
>BQNB010016143.1:0-61509 GCA_026074375.1 Tanacetum coccineum
GCATGAGTAGGTTTGAAATAGTTTTGAGGGTGAGGAAGTTATTGCAGTGGAAGAAGTGACGTGCGTAGATTTACTAACTAGTTAAGGCATTTGAAAGTTATTGGATAAGTTTTTAGTGAAGAATCACATGTGATTTTTGTACAGATTTTCATTTTTAGTGAAGAATCACATTTAATTTTTTTCATTATAAATTGTTTATAATGTAGGTGGACTTCAAAAAGATAAAAAGAACTATAAGAATTCTTCTAAGGCAAATGAAGTCTTGCAGCCTAAGTCATCTCCTAATACCAAGTCTTCTGTTAGACGATTATCGAAAGAAGTTGCAAAAGAGAAAGGTCCTGTAAAACCGAAAGTCGCTCATGTCAAACCTAAACTCATTGTCAAACTGAAAGTCGCTCCTGTCAAATCAAATGTTGGTAAAAGGAAGAGATTGGTTGAGGATAAATAGGTAGAGGATGAGCGTGATTCTGATGTAGAGGGTAGTGATGGAGAAAGTGATAAAGAGGTAGAGGATGAGCGGGATGGAAAGTGGTGTAAAAACAAAGGTTTTTTTTAAGGGTAAAGAAAAGTTATTAGTTTCAAAGTTTAAGAAACGAATGAAGAGGTCGAGGCGATGTAGAGGGTAAATGAAAGCGAATATGACAATGAAAGTGAAGAGGATAAAAAACTAAGTGTCAAGAAAGTGATGATTCTGAAGACCGAGGAGTTAATGATGTACAAAAAATGAAGGGTGTAAAGGGTAAATAAGAAAACGGTAGTCTAATTGTTTCAAAGGCTAAGAAGCGGATGCATGTATCTAATTCTTCATCTGAAGAAGACAAGGTCTCAGAAACCCAAGAAAAGTTTTTAAGAAGATAGAAGCAAGTAAAATGATGTAAGAAGCGGAAGCAGTTTCTGAATCTCCTTCTCATATGATGATTCTTCTTCATTAAAAGAAGAGAAGGTCTTGAACACAAGAAAGTAAAAAGAAGAAGAAACAATAAAGGATGTAAGAAGCAAGTAAAGGATGAGACTTCCTCATCATAGATAAGAAACCCTTCAGATAAAGAAAGCATTCACAGCACGTAAAGATGTGAAGAAGAAAAAGATAGAAACCACTGACCACCCCAGCAGAATAAGAAAATAAGTATTAAGTGATATTATCCTTGTCTGCGCTTTGACGCGGTCGTCGAGGACTTCTACAAGAATTTACAAACTTTCCTAGGCATAGCCCCTAATCGTTGTAGTAGTAAGTAGTATAAGGCTACAAGACTCGAGGTTGGTTATCGTTCACTCGAATAGGATTGGGAAGGCTTGATCACAGGTCTAACAGAATTCAAGGGTTGAGGGAAGATTATTTTCGTGTTTTATGTTTTATGGAAAATAAGTAAATATATAATTGGAGAGGTGTTGGGTTTTTATCTATTAAACAAATATATTCTATGCTACTGGTGATACAATAAGATAAAAGACTTTTTATTTAATCATGTATTTCTCCCTAGATTGCTTCTCAAGTGTTGTTTGCCAATTGTCACCCTTGTAATGAAACTGTGTAAAACTAGTTTCCTAAGTCATGAACGAATTACACGAACCCGCCATCTACTTAGTATTCCGCTAGAGCGACGCACACGTAAGGTAATATGAAGACTATTACATGCCCCTAGGAGCTCACTAAGTCATGCAAATATATTAAAAGTGGATCAACCATATTAGGGGGCAATGTAGTATGAAGACTGTTACCCGATGGGTATCCTTTCTACACAATATGTTCCTAGACATATTAACAGCGATACAACAAAAGTTGGTTTTTTCTAGATCCTAACATGCACATCCATCACATAAATAAGAGAGCAACATCACAAAGATCTACATCTAGGTTTCATACAATTCATAATAAACACAGAATAGAAAGTTTATGCCAAGCATAATAAAGATAAGCAAGAGCAAAGAATAGATCAAACACCACAATAAGACATATTTAATGATTAAATAAACCTTACTTGATTAAAACATGAGTTGGAGGAAGTACAATAGGTTTTAGGACCCTAACTCGTCCCTCACAGCTGCTAAATAAAACGAACTAGGGTTCGCAACCCGCGAGTCCTTTTATTCTAAAGTTACACACTCAAAACCCTAAATTCAAGTTTGTATATAAAGAAAAATGTTGTGACGTCGCGTCGCGTTTAATCGTACGTCCGCATGATAAGAGATATTCTAGATAATGGGCCTTGTCGTATGACTGACGCCGTCGTGGAAATCTTGTGACGTCGTCTTGATCTTCGTGGTGACAGGCGTCACGTTGTATCTGTGACGTCGTCTCCAGCCACTGTAGAGAAATTCTGATACAATGTTGGTTGTTGGTCAGAGTCTTTGTTCCGTTTCTTTTCTAAATGAGCCAAGTCAATGTGTAATTCATTCTTCAAATGTTTTCCATATAAGAAATACCTGAAAATGAATGATTAAGTACCTATTTGGGCATAAATTGCACGATTTAGGGGTTTAAACTACCCGATCAAAGTGTATAAAATAACACATCATCAAATACCCCTACACTTGGTATTTGCTTGTTCTCAAGCAAATAGGCTTTTCTACCTAGACAATAACAATATGAGGGTCCCATTTTACCCTACTCTTTAAAAAGATTTTACAACACAACCACCTAACCCTCGTAAGTGTAACAGCACGGAAAGTCGATAATAAGCGACCTCACATAAGTGTTTGAGATTCTCTTTCACTCGGGAATTGTAAATAATAAATTTATAACATATGGGGAATACGGAAATCAACACACCATTAAACCTGTCATAGCATATAAATTACCATAGCTTGGTAAAGGATCAAACCCTCCACCGCTAAGTGCAAGTATAATTCATTACTATCTAAGAGTCTTTTAAAAGGGTTGTGGGGTGAGGAGTGTAAATAACATAAAATGGAAACGGAAATGTGATGGAGGATACATTTGTGTGGCGTTTGGTGAATTTGGAGTGGTATGTAGCTAATTATTTACACTAATACACTTTAGGTTTGGTTTGCTAAGCAAAGACTCGACGAAGAATCTACAAACTCTACACAACCCTACATCAATCTTTTTATTTCCTTATAATAAAAATAAATAGTATATCTAAATAGTATATATAGTTATATATATATATAAATTAAAACAACACATGGGGTTTTATAAATACGTACCGCCTAACACTTGAGCTTTTTACATGCTCGATATTTACAATCTAACTATTGACCCAATTGAGGGGATCAAAATAACAAGGACTCATATTGACAACATATGTGGTATTGACTTAACTTTTCTTCCCCATATCTTTCCGCGAAATAAAAACACCATGAAATCCATCAATCGTCCCAAAACTGTATTTCAAGATAAGGTCTGGGCAACCGTGTAACAATTATTAACTTGAGTTCAAAACAATAAGTGTATATCTAAAAATGAGAGTACATATAAGTAGGCTAAGGCTTTTGGGTGTACGATGGTTTAAGGGTGACAATGCTCTTCATTAATAGTCCGGCTTAACCAGAAAATTACGAGAACCGTGAAAAAGATAGGCTCGGAGGGGTGTACTAAGGGTATCATGCACTAAAAAATGAGTGCATGGCAAAGGTGAGGGATAAGGATATAAGATCCGGGAGACCATCATAAACAATTACAGGTTTAAAACATGGTAAAATCCCTAATATCCGTCTTATGAAGCAAATCCTAAATCCTTACTATGCGGGTCTCGGATGCATCACAAAACAAGTTTCTAGAATTTTAATATGCTACAGATACACCCATATGATTTTTACTAACACCAACATTCTAGAACAGGCACAAGGCATACAATGTCCGTAAACGACGTAATAGACATGCACGCCAGTAGCTTCAACCTACTCGAACTCGGTAAAGATAAAATCAACTTGGGTTACCAATGATGGGTACCCAATCCTAAAGATCTAAGAGGCGAACCTACATTTTGGTGGTGGAATACTGAGGGTAAGTGCAAGTCAATAAATACCTATCCCTGAACCACCATTAATACCGGACGTTTTTCCGTCGTATGTATGTCATAAAAAAAAAATTGGGTAAAAATTACCTCATATGTTATGTATTGATAGTATTACCCGATAATTTTAAAGACAAAGTAAAAGGTCAAAGAAAGAATATTTTCCTAAGCTTTATTTCCCCTACACTTAAGTTGAACATTGTCTCAATGTCTTTAAAGTACCCCTTAGAAACGATAAAGAGAAAAAGAAAACAAGAAAAGAAAACTAGTACTCCCCTGGTTAAGTAAATAAGGAGAAGAAATCATGCGATAACTAGTTAAGATCATCCTCCGAGTATCCATCCAATGAAACTTCCTAAGAACTTCTCAGCTTCTTCTCATCAAATAAAACCTGTTAATCAAAGTATAAAGGACAACAAACACCAAGCCTAAAATGTGCGATAAACAATAAACAATATGAGATTTAAGGTTCGACTCATAGATAAGCATGAGAGAATTTTTAAACTCATTAGGTTTTTTGCAGGTTTATAACAGAAATTACTTATATTAAATTATAATTGCAAGTTTTAATTTTTCAAAATAATTAAAAAAATTAAGTTTTCTTGACCTGGGCTGTCTGACCGCCGTCAGGGTTTGGTGTGACCCCGTCACAGTGACGTGTGATCGGCGACGCGATGGTAATCGTGACGCGTCTCCACAGTCTGTAAAACGAAATTTTGTTTTTGATTAAAATTTTTCCTGCGACTTGATTCCCATGAAGTTAATTCATATACAAATAATGTATAAAACTTTAGATGATAATAATTCAATCATATGATACGAATTAATCTAAAATAATTCATTTAACCTGTCTGAATTTTGCTCAAAAGCCAGATAAAGTTCTCCTACACCATAGGTTTACAAAATACCTTTTGATTGAAATTAAGACGAGGTAAAGAACAATACAAAGCATGATTAACAAGATAGTTCAAACAAATAAAGCAAACCTATGAAATTTAAAACACACATGAACACGCTCCTAAGTGTCTGGAAAAGTAAAATTGGGTTTCCTCTCAAGAACGCTTTCTTTATTACAGAGTCTTGTAGCTAGACCTCGAAGTCACACGTCAAGTGTCATAGAAGTGGACCAAGTCCGAAGATCTCTCTTGTACTTTCGCTTACGGAGAGCGTTCAAGTAGTGGTATTTAATTGAAGTTATGGTAAATTCCTCTCCGGACAGGGTCGATCATCTAACTTGGCATGCCATGCTCCCTCTTTGTTTTAGGTGGTTTGTCCCAAGTGAATTGGTTTTTATAATTAGGATCCCTCTAAATCCCACTGTGTTTACAACTAAGGTTAATGTATTTTGCTCTAGAAATTCTACCATTCTTCTGAACACTAAGGTATCTTTAAAAGGATTAAGCTTTTTATTTTTTTTAGTGTTTTCTTGGGACTTAGCGGGGGTGGGGGGGTGGGGGGTGGGTGCCATCTCAAAATCTCTCCCATTCCCGGGCAAATGGTAGTCTAAGAATTTCTTTCCTTGCATTGTAAGGTGGTTTGCCCTATTCCCATCCTGAGCTTGGGTCGGGTTTATAACATTCCCTTTTTACAATGTGGTCCAATCGGGCGACCTCCTCACCTAAGTCCACCTATCTTCCTTATACACCAAATCCCGACTAGTGATTCATTCTCCCTACCTACTATTTTAGTCATCCTACAATCTATAACTGCGTTGTCGGTAAGCTAGAATCCTCTTCCCATAAGAAAAGGGGTCTCGGAGGGGTCTTTCTTTCATATCAATTACGACAGAAGACAATTTAATAGTTTTTGAGTTTCCTATGTGGACTTCTACGTCTTTTACAATCTTTTACAATCCCAACAGGGTAGGATTTAGTTCCGGCAGCCAATCCAAAGATATGGTCGGTCTCCTCTAATAGTCTGATGTTAAGCTTTTTAAAGAGGTAAAATGGGATTATGTTTATGCACGATCCTAGATCGGCCAAGGTGTTGAAAGGTTTTGAGTCCCCTAGTCTACAAGGTAGAGTGAATAGTTCGGGGTCCTCTATTTTCGCAAGTATCTCTCCTTGGACAAATGTTGATCCGTTTTTGCCTAGTTCTACTAAGCTCTCTACATATTTGTCTAATATCATTAATAGATTGGGGCGTGAGCAAGAACTTCAAGAACCGGTAGGTATTAAAGAATGCAAATCTGAATCATCTTCACGAGTTTTGGTCCGGGCTCTTGCTGGGTTGTGATGGATTGTTTTCAATCTTGGATTGTTGCAAAGAATGGTTTGTGAATGGCTTCCGCCTCGAAATGTGGCCTTGATAGTATAGATTAGAGGTGGACGGTTGGAAAGATAGCATTGTGTTCATTTTTAGGTAAGAAACGAGCAGACGAGAACATATGAGTCCCCAGTTTTTGAGTTTTCTTATATTGTTATCGTTAGGTAATGTACCCGCTATTGATCACTGAAAGGCCTTACACAGTTTCTGAATTTGTTGGTTATCTCACCTTTTGTCGTTTAAAACGCTTCAAACTTAGACAATCTGGCGTCTTGAGATGCCATGAATTCGGAAACCAGTCCTTCTATATTTGATTGATTATTAAAATTTGAGATAGTTTTGAAGGAAACGTCAGGATCGAACCGTGATTGGAACCGATTATAGTGGGTTAGAGAAATTGTTTTGGGAATTTTGAGGTTTCTCCACCTAAGGGTTAGGGTGACTTTTCCAATGACGGATTATAGGGTGCACCAAAGAATTATTTTCTCAGGGCCTGAAAGTATACCACTTACCCCCCGCGTTCGAACGGTACGCGAGATTGTTTTATTTACTTAAGGGAATGATTTTTATTACTGGGGTAGTGATTTTATTACTTGGGTAGAGATTGAGTTGGAGCAAGATGAGCATCCATCAAGCGTTTGACTTGAATTTTCAAGCTCGATTAACGAAATAAGGCGGTCGGAATGTACTCGGTTATCTTGAGGCAATGCGATAGCCTTGACCGCCTTTAGTGAAATCCCTTTGGGTCGTTCCAACTTTCATTGTCATAGAGGGCGATGTCCTCTAATAATCACAGGATTCTTCAGCGTTGAGGTAGGTCATGAACGTAACACACCCAGGCCGATTGGTCATGGTCGACTTGTACGGGTTGACATGGTCATACAAAATTTTAGACTTAGAGCCACAAGGTCGATGCCATGATGATGGACTGTATACGCTAATTTTATTTACATATTCTTTTACAATGAAACACGAACCTAAAAGACCAAAAACTAATTAAAATGGCAAAAAATCTTGTTTTTTGCATTGTGTATGTGCAAAGGTTACGAAATATCAAGAAATGACACAACAAAGGCAAAACAGACAAAACTGAGCACAGGAAATGAAAGAGCGCGAGAAAAACAGACTTAACGTGCCTTCATCTCTTATGGGAGCGCAGGCCCGACACCATAATAATAATGGGCCGACCGACCCATACTTATTTAAAGCCCAAGTAATAACTCTTGTTATTAATCCAGCCCAAGCTACTAGTTAACATGCGGCCCACTTCAGATTATTACCATGCTCGGCCCAACAATAGCTTGCAAAGAGAGGCCCAGAATTAGTGAGTGAAAGTCTTGAGCCCAGAAACAAAAGAAAAGAAGGCTTGCTCTAAACCGTGGAATATATACATCTTTTCGATACAACAAAGTTTCATTGGCTGCTTATCGATAAAAAAACAACACAGAAAAGGGCTTGGCCAAAAGAGAAATGCAAGAAATGCGCCCGGAAAGAGGTCAAGAAAAGCCTTCTTATCACTTAACGCAGGATAAGAGCATATGAAAAAAATATACAGTACATATCATGCTTTCATTCGAGATACTAGACATTCACACTTTATTTTTCAATTTTTTTCGGTCTTAATTGGTTTAGAATAAGTAACAAGAGAAAAGATTATAAAGGCAGTAGGAGATCTCAATATTATCTTGATGCTTTTCTTTTGTGTCATTTTTTTTATTCGAGCAGTAGTAATAGGAGAAAAACACTTATCTTCATTTTTTTTATATTATGTCTTTTATTTATTTTTTCTTCGTCGAGTAGTAGCAGGGCGTTGAAAACTATCTCCATCTTTATAATTTGTTTTTTCTTCCCTTTTAATTTTTATATTTGATAGGTGCTAGTAGTACAGAATTTGGTTCTAATAATTTATTTGGGTAGAAATGGAAAGGAGTAGATTTGATTATTTGGTAGTTAAGTAGTTGATTATTTGGTGGGTTAATTTTGGAGCTTATGAAATCGGCTTGAAGCTTATGGAATGGGTCTCATCTCGCCATCTTTGCATTTTTCGTCTCGTTCGGTTATCTCTAATCTTTTTTAATTTATTATTTTTTATTTTTTATTATGTTAATTTTTATGCCATGTATAACGTTTCGTTATGACTTAATTTTATTGTTGTTAGTGAAGCTTTAAATATTATTCGGATATCTTGTATGGCTTTTAGCGAGTATTAAATTAGTGCTTGTAAGCGATATTAGTGATTTGGGAATTATTAAGTGCGTTAGTGAAAAGTTAAAAAAAATTAATGTCTAGAAATTTTCAATTTACATACCGTCATTTAACATTAATGCAATTTAAAATAATGTCTTTTATTTTAAAAAACATTTTAACTTTAACTTGTCATTTAACTTTCTTTGTTTTCTAAGGATTTAATTCGTTATACCTAAGCCCTCACTTAATAAACATATCACTCTGCTTAGCAAGCATTTTCGTCATTTATATCTTTTAGATCAATTTTAGTATAATCTTGTAGTTTTAAATCTTAGAATTAATATTAGTTTAATTTTCTTAGTAATAAAAATAGTTTTTAAACCAAAATCATTAAAAGATAATCAAGCATCAAACGAAACATTCTAGTGAATTTCAATTCATCTCTCGTCGTGGAAACGACACTCGGAAGATAGACTATTACTTTTCCTAAATTAATTTGCTTACTAACGCGATACTCCTCTAAACTACGAATACTATTATGGTATTTTAATATATTTTATTAATATAAATTTTTAATATCGAAACATTTTTTGGGCGCCGCTGCCTCAGGGGAAGTGTAGCGATTTTTTATACGGGATAGTTCGTGTTTCGGCCTTGAAGAACCCTTTCTTTTCGAAAGTATATTTTCGTACTTAATAAAAAAAAAATTTCAAATCCAAAAATATTATTCTCTTATTTTAAAATATTATTTTTATATGTCCTTATACATATTAAAAACCCAAAAAATATTTTTCTTTTAATCTTAAAAATAAAATCTAAAAATATATTTCTTTATTATTTTTAATTTTTAATTTTTTTTTTCATAAGGTATTATTTAAAAATCTATAAAATAACTCTCTATATCCTCGTTATTCGTTTAATTCTTTGTTCTCTTACTTCTTATCATATTTAATTCCTTTCTTATCCCTCTAAATTGTTAAAATCCCTTTACGCGATTAAAGAATGATGTCTTTGTGAACTTTTGTGCACTAAGACTTGATTGTTCAAAAGGGAGTCCTTGAAGGAAAGATTCCCCCCCCTTGATCCCGTACCCGACTTTGTCTCAACTACCCCTTAAAATTGAAAAAAATTGTCTTCGATCGTGAGACCCGAAATCATGGTCTATATTGTTACAATGTGGCTCTAATACGAAAGACATTGGAGGAAAGTTTTTTCAAGACTTCCAAGACCACTTTGAACTTCCATCATATCCGATGACGATACTAACTCTGTTTCAACAAGAGCCATTCGTTGTCAAACAGGACCCCGGTGTAAATTCTTCACAAAGTCCTCCACTAATCGACCATCATTGTTGTTACGAGTGTGGTGATTCATTAGACGATATCTTTTGTCAACGAAGTACTTGTAAGTCTGTGGAAAGGTTGCTCATTATGTTACAATTGCCACCGCAAATTCCGATTATCTCTAATCCTGACCATGCTACAATCAAACCTTAATGAGATCCTCCAAAATGTTGCAAGGTTTTGCAGACCACAATGTCTTATTGTACATGCCAACAATGTGGTTTGAAAATGATAGATGAGTTGTGTTTTTAGTTGTACTAGTTTTGAAATGGAACACCAATCAATTTTTCAACTCGTACGTCTTCTAACGATCTCTAATGTTGCAAAACCATCCTTCACAACACCCAAAACATACCATAGCTCTTGTGAGTTATTTGGGAACGATTCTCATTACGGTACGATTAGTCCTCAACTCAAGTCTCGAGTTTGTCTCAATCAGGACCGTGTTATCAATTCAAAACTTTGATTATTTTCCACAAACTTCACCGAGTTTTCCACAACAATATTCTTGTTGTGAAGATTGTGGGGGTCCTCATGAGACTTTTCAATGTCAACCGATGAATGAAGACTATTATCATGAGCAAAATTCTTGCTATGATTCTAATTCTTTTGGTTTTGACCAATTTCAACCCCCGCAATATACCGTCAATCATCCAATCTCCAATGTTCAATAAATAGCCTTTTCAATGCTCAAAAATGAGTTCTTCTCAATGCTCAAAAACGCTTATGGAGCAAATGACATCCATGTGTGACATGGTTGGTCAATTTGATACAAAAGAAAAGGAATAAGAAAAGCGAAATTGAAGCAAGAGCAAGCGGCTAAAGATCGAGTATTGGAGAAGATTCCCGGTTGCTACGATGATTGACAGATGAACGAGGAAAGTTCTATCCTGAAAGATACTATTTATTTCTGGACTTCCTTCGTGTGTTGCAAACACGATCTGCGTTAACAACCGAGAAGCCCTTGACCTCTCTCATAATGGAGAATGAGCATACTCGACACCATATTCCTGAAACGAAATCATACGAATTCACAAAGTCCAAGTGTCGAGAACTTTCCCAACCCCAAGTGAGCCCGAGGATTCTTACCGCTAGTCGAAAGTGAGTGTGATGTGCACGTTTGTGATAACTTTAAAAATTTCTCTACACCCTCTTTTTGATGCTAATGATGATGATGGCCGCTATGATGAGGAGGAATTCAAATATCTTCCAATCTCTTTTGATCTAGATGAGTTAGTGCTAATTGATGATTAGGTGTTAGAAAGTATCACTTCACAATTCCCGCAGGAATTGATTCCTTTTATCCGAATCCGAATCTTATAAATCATTGCTAATCGTGATACTTCGTTTGATTCTTCTTCAAAGATTGATTTTCTTCTCGATGAGTTCGCCGGTGAACTCACTCGTCTCCAATCAATTTCCATCGGGAATCTGATGATAGTCAACCTGACCGGAAGTGAAAATTCATCGTTAATTGAAAATTGCTTATATACAACTCTTCCCCGCCCTCCGAAAGAATTTAATATCTGAAATTCTAACCGAGTCTTTCCTCTCCATCTCCTATCCCGGTTGAGGATAGTGACTCTCTTATGGAGGAGATTGACATTTTTCTTGACGGTGATAAATCAATACCACCGGGTATTGAGAGTGATGATTTCAACTCGGAAGATGACGATAATTATACCTCCCGTCCCGAGTTCGAATCATTTCATGTTGATTATCCCGATTCGAGAGATTCAACCATTGATGTAGGGTGTGTGGGGGGGGGGGGGTGGAAGGAAAGACATCCCGTGGATGGGCCTATTATTTTTGCCCACACCATCCCGCCCTTGCAAATGGATTTCGACTTCATTTCCTTCTCATGAATGATCTCGATCCATCTTGAAGATTCCATCTCCTTCCGGAGATAGTAACAAGATTTACGATCCGGGAATATGCATTGAAGTCGAATCCACAAGATTTCTTGCTACTCTTTCCCCCGTGATTGATACTCTAATTCCATTTTCATACCGAAAAAAGAACGACAAAGTTTTCAATCACTGTGTTCTTGCTAGCTCAAGGAGAAATCTTCTTTATCTTCTCTATCACCTCGGGGCTATAAGCTTCAACTGTTCATCAGAAAAGCCCCCCGATGTTGGATTCAATGAGAGACAACACTCCAAAATGGGTGTTCGCATCCCTACTTCTAACCCCCGTGACAAGCACAAGTATGGGGGATTGGGTCATTCAAAGAGACCTAAAACAAGCGCTTCTGGAGGCACCACCATGTTTAATCCTATTATTAATCGTAGTAAAGTATGCTAACTTAGTAAGTAATGAATAAGTGTTTTTGTTGTGTAAAGAAGGCTCCTCCTCTTCTATTCTCGTTGCCTATGTGTTTTTTATGGATTATTGTCCAGGATTTCCCGGATTATGATGACTCTCGTGCTCGCGGTTATGTCCTACGATTACAAGAGCTTCACATCCTCAGCTCATTGGAAGCCCCAATATCCAAAATCTAATCGACTAAACTTTTTTCTTAAGCATACTTAATAAACGCTAGGATTTACGTAGAGACCCTTCTAAAAACACGAGGACGATGTTTAGTTCTAATTATGGGGAATCTATTCGATTTGAGAGTGCCTGCAGCCCGTTGTTTTCCCCGCGTAGCCCAGTTTTTACCACCCAATAAATTTTAAAAATACCAAAAAATGAAAACAAATTAAAATTGTTCGCAAAATAAAATAAGTGGTATGTCACAATTTTACTTTCCTACGGGGTCAAAATGAGAAAAAATTTTGACCCGATCGAGCGTGTTGAGCTCTAGCTTGTTCCTTAACTTTTAGACTAAGCATTCGCGAATCCTCGCGAAGAACGAAAAATGATAGTGTTAAGTAGAAGTTGGATGCTAAGCAAGGATTATTTGGAAATCTTAAGAGCTCATAAATGTAATTTGTCCACATTTTCCCCATAAGCTCTAACCGGACTAATAATTCGTAAGCTACTTTTGAAAAGTTGACTTAAAGCAAAATTTTGAAATTGAAATTTATCAATATTTTAAGTCCTTAAGTTCAAATTTATACTTAAATTTTCTAAAAAAGAAATTTTCTCTTCGCAATTAATAAATAAAGAAAATAATAAGTAGAATAAATATCTCCGCCAGATTACTTCATCTTGTCGGAGGCGTGGCCTGATGTAGACGTACATTCATATAGAAGTCGGGGAGCTCGAGTCATAATAAGTAGAAAAACTTCTTGTCCGTAACCTCGCTATCGATGGTGGCTTCGAGAAAAAAGCACCGGTAAAAAATTAGGATTACAGCAAAAATATATATTGATAGTATATAAATACAATAATAAAAAATAAAAAAAATCCAAGATCGAATATGTTGTCTAATGCATCATGACGGGAGGCGTGTCCGATGTTGCAGCCTTCTAAAGGACCGATGTTTAATAATGTTGCTTAAGTTTATATTGTTTAATGGAAAATCTTTCTTTTTCTTAAATTTAAATATCTTTAGAGCTAAACTAATTTATCAATTACATTGAATAAGATATGTGTTAACGGAAAACCTAAGAGATTTTGAAAACGAAGGTCCGTGAGTCCCGATACTAGTCTCTGTGAGGTGTCAAAAGCCTGGTCACTTAGCCGATGAGGCTGGGATGTGCCGAGACGAAAGTCGCTACATGGGAATGGATTCTCGACATCAAACACACTATTCTCTCGGGTGGAACGTGAAAGCATGAGATTTTGCATAAAAAAAAAAGTGATCATGCTAAAATTCGAAATAGCACATTCGCCGAAATATATTAATTGTCCAGGAGTGAAAAGGTAATAAATTGCAATATGAAGTAGTGTTACATCTAAACTTGTAACTATAAACTGTGATTTTGTTTTAAAAGCTTGGTTTTGAATAAGTGAAAAGAACGATAAATTTTCCCTTTTTAATGGGGCATTTAGGATTAAAAGCATCTTGTTCTATGATCCCAATAATGGAGTCAATCATGGTTATGTAGTTGAATAATAAGTAGATAGTGGAAAAATACAAAAATAATAGTGGTGGTTGATTTAACGGTAAAAATTGGGCTTATTCAAACTTTTGATTCTTAAATTTCCCTCGATGAATACTTAGCAACTTTTCAAGGTTATTAGTCGAGGGGGATCGAGATTCTTGGTTTTGTAAGTGTTTACTTCATAACATTATGTCATGAGTACACACAATACTTTATATGGGGAATTTGGTATTCGGCCTATTTTAAAACATATATATTTACATGAACAAAACGAACCCAAAAGACCCAAAACATAATTAAAATGGCAAATATATGCTATGCTATGTTGTTTGTGTATGTGCAGGTACACATATCAATAAAAGGACAAAAACAAAGGCAAAAAGGACAAAAACTGATGATTATTAGACGGAAATGAAAGAGCGCTAAGAAAACGAGGACTAAACGTGCCTCATCTCTTATTGTTCCCGGCCTCCGACAACCATTTATATGGGCCAGACCGACCCATACTTATTTAAAGCCCAAGTAAATAACGTCTTATTAATAATCAGCCCCAGCAACTAGTTAAACGTGCGGCCTACATCATAAAAAAACATGCATCATCCCAACAAAAGCGTAGCAAAGAATGCCCAGAAATTAGTGAGTGAAAGTCTTGAGCCCATAAACAAAAGAAAAGAAGGCTTGCTCTAAACCGTGGAATATATACATCTTTTCGATACAACAAAGTTTCATTGGCTGCTATTGATAAAAAAACGCAGAAAAGGGCTTGGCCCAAAAGGAGAAATGCAAGAAATGGAGGCCCAGGAAAGAAGTCAAGAAAAGTCTGCTTATACTTAACGCAGGGATAGAGCAGAATGGAAAAAATATACAGTATCTATCTTCTTTCATTCAGTGATACTGACTTCACATTTTTTTTTCCATTGTTTTTTTTTTCGTCTTATTTTAGTATAGTACTAGAGAATAGATAGATAGGTAGTTTATGAGATCTCAATATTATCTTGGATGCTATTTCTTTTGTGTCTTTTATTATTTATTCGAGCAGTAGTAATAGGAGAAAAACACCTTATCTTCATTTTTTTTATATTATGTCTTTTATTTATTTTTTCTTCGTCGAGTAGAGCAGCAGTTGAAAAACTATCTCCATCTTTTATATCTGTTATTTTCTTTCCTCTTTTAATTTTATATTTCGTAGGTGCTAGTAGTAGCAGATTTGGTTCTAATAGTTTATTTGGTAGAAATGGAAAGAGTAGATTTGATTATTTGGGTATTATTGTAGTTGATTATTTGGTGGGTTAATTTTGGAGCTTATGGAAATGGGTCTTGAAGCTTATGGAATGGGTCTCATCTCGTCATCTTTGCATTTTTCGTCTCGTTCGGTTATCTCTAATATTTTAATTTTTATTTTTTTATTTTTTATTATGTTAATTTTATTGCCCATGGTTATAGTTTCGTATGCTTAATTATTGATAGTAGGTAGCTTATATATATTGCGATATCTTTGTTCTGATTTTAGCGAGTATTTTTAATTAGTGCTTGTTATGTGATATAGTGATTTGAATTAAGTCGGTTTAAAAGGTTTAAAAAAAATAATAGTCATTAGAATTTTCCCAATTTACATACAGTCATTTACTATTTAATGCAATTTAAAAACTTGTTCATATTATTTTTAAAAAGCATTTTACTTACTTGTCATTTATTTTTCATGAAACGTTTTTTTCTAAGGATTTTAAATTTAGTTAAACCTAAGCCCTACACTTAATGACATTTCACGTCACTTAGCAAGCATTTTCGTCATTTATATCTTTTAGATCAATTTTAGTATAATCTTGTAGTTTTAAATCTTAGAATTAATATTAGTTTAATTTTCTTAGTAATAAAAATAGTTTTTAAACCAAAATCATTAAAAGATAATCAAGCATCAAACGAAACATTCTAGTGAATTTCAATTCATCTCAATCGTCGTAGAAACGACACTCGAGATCAGACTATTTTTTTTTTAAAGTAATTTGCTTATCTAAACGGGATACTCTCTATACTACTATTACTTGTTTGGTATTTTATATATTTTATTATATATATTTATATCGAATCAGGGACTTTTTGGAGTAAGTCCTTAAAACGATTCCCATGCTCCTAAAAAAGATTCTCCTTGATGTTGTAGGAAACATCTGGATATCATTGCCGGAGTTTGCGGTCCTTCCCGTGGAAGAATTGAGCTAGGAATCGGGTTAGTAAGATCCTCCCATGTGGAGATTGGATCCTGTAGAATACGTTCAAAGCCAATTGCTAGCTTGAACAGCGAAAGGAAAATTGAAATAAACTGCAGCGCGTTCTTCTTCCCTATTCTTCGACCGTCAATGTCAAGTGAGTCTAAACAAGTTAAGAAAATCCTGAGGTGTTGTTTGGATCCTCAGACCAAAGTCCGTGGAATGGGCATCCGTTTTGCAAACTAATCAGATAGTGTCGGATTGAAGAGGTACCACTTCTTCCCGGTGCTGGAGCTCGATGTTATTCCTGTTACCCTCAAGGCTTTGGTTTGGAGTAGTCCTCCCTAGAGTACGGATAGGATTCTCGTCTGCCCATGGTGTTGACGAGAAATGGGTTACGAAACAGATACACAAAGAAAAGATATGACACAAGAACTAAAATGCGAAATTAAAAGTCTCACAATGAAAGGAAAAGCGATTTAAGAACTAAAGTTAAACTGTGATAAGAACCTAACTATTTCCCAAGCGCGACGCCAAAAACTATATTGCGGTCGTCGTAGGACTTCTACAAGAATTTTTACAACTCCCTATGCAGAGCACTAATCGTTGTAGTAGTTGTATAGGCAAGACCGGGGGTTGTTATTGTCACTCCGGAAGAAATAGGTGTGGAAGGCTGGAACACTGGTCTAACCAGAATTCTAAGGTTGAGTGACGATTATTTTTGTGTTTTTATATTTTATGGAAAACAAGTAAATCATATAATTGGAGAGGTGGTTGGTTTTAGCTATTAAACTAAATATATTCTTCGCTACTTGTGATAACAATAAGATATAAGACTATGTTTATTCAATTACTCCCTAGATTGCTTCTCCCTAAGTGTGTTTCCTTTTCACCCGGTTAATGATCTGTATTTTTTTAAAAAAAAATAATATTTAAAAAGTAACTATTTCCTAAGTCATTAACAAATTACAACGAAACCCGCCGTCTAACTTAATTTCCGCTAGAGCAACACTCATTTAAAAAGCAAATGAAGACTATTACAATGTGCCCCAAAGGGGTATAACTAAGTGCAAGTGAAATAGTATTAAAATAGAATCAACAACCATAATTAGGGGGCAAGGTAGTATAAGACAGTTACCCTATGTATTCCTTTCCTACACAAGTCTGTTTCCCTAGACATATCGACAACGATACAGACAAATGCTGATTTTCTACGCCGTACATGCAAATCATCACAAGAAAGCAACATCACTAAATCGTACATCTAGTTTCAAACAATCATAAATAAAAATAATAGAAAAGGTTTTAGCTCCCCCTCCAAGCATATTAAAGATAAGCAAGAAGCATAGATAGATTCAAACAACACGATAGACATATTGAAATGATTAAATAACCTTAACTTTGATTAAAACATAGTTGGAGAAGTACAATAGGTTTAGGCCCTAATTCGTCCCTAACCAGCTGCTAAAACGAACTAAGGTTCCACCCGTCCTTTTATTCAAAGATACACACTCAAAAAACCTAAATTCTGGTTTGTATATATAGGAAAACACTGTGACAAGCGACGCGTTATTAATCGTAGACGCCTTCATGAAAGAGATAAACCAGATAATGGGTTGGTCGTAATGCTCTGAACCACCGTTTTTTTTTTCCCGCTCCCGTGGATTCTTGTGACGCCGTCCTTGATCTTCGTAGTGACAGCGTACGTTGTATCTGTGACGTCTGACTCCAGCCCACAGTCGAGAAATTCTTGATCAATTTTGTGTGTAGTTCTGTAGTCTTGTACGTTTTCTCTCCAAATGAGCCCAAGTTATGTGTAAATACTTCTAAATGCCTTCCAAATGAGAAATACCTAAAAATGAATGATTAAGAAACCTATTTTGGGCATAAATGCAAGAGATTTAGGGAGGTTAAACGACCCCAAGAAAAGTTGTATAAAAATTACGACCTCATCATCGTTATAGACAAGTCTTCTTCGATGTGTTGTCTTCAGTTCGTGACACCAAGTGTGACATGGAAACAATTCTGATCGGGATAATGTTTTCTTCATTACACAACATTTCTATAGACACACTTCCTCAGCGATTTGCAAGGTTTATGGTGAGAGCTTTTAGTGCCTCTAGTTATGAGTTTAAGCTTGAAAAGGGTATTATTCGTGTGACTCCCGAGAAAGTCCACGAGATTTTAGGAGTTCCTCTTGGTGGAACTTCTATATTTGATTTACCCGAGAGACCTCTTGATGATCCGTTTGTGAAGGAGTGGTTTAAGCAATTTGATCCAAAGCCTTTAAAGGAAATCCGTGCTTGTAATATTGCTGAAAAATTGGTTCTCACAAAGACAGTTGACTTTCTGTTTAAAGTCAACTTTCTTATGCTATTTGCAAATGTTATGGGTACCTGGCTGATACAATGAAAGGCGATTGTGAATCTTATGTTCTCGCGTATTCGCGAAAGATACAAACATTGCTGGAATTTGTATTTGGTATGGGTTCATGACACAAATGTCATCTAGCAGTTCATAAACCGAAGACTCCTTATGGATTTTTACATTGGTCCCGTTGTGCTCTGATGTAAGTTTAAGTTTTTATGTTTATATATTTTATTCATTTTTATAACCTTCTTTATTGTATGTTTATATATGTATCTTTTTTAATAGCGCGCTTGTATCTGGATTCAACAAAAATAGATTAGTTTTCTTTCTACTTATTTGTCAATGAACCTGCTATTGCAAACTAGACAACAACTGCCAATGAATCGACGACAGGAGTAAAAAATTCAGAGACAAGCTAGGTAAAATTAATTTGCATAGGGTATATACCGGAATCTGAATTAGATCAAACCAAAGGTTTTTATGATATGTGATTTTGGTAGAATCATATGTGATTTTGTAGAATCACATGTGATTTTGTTAGAATCATATGCGATTTTTTATGTCAAGTATAGTATATTTGGTTGTGTTTTTTTTGTTTTTTGTTTGACTTTGATTTCTGTGAAATGTTAATTTTAGTAGAATCATATGTGATTCTGGTAGAATCATATATGATTTTGGTAGAATCATATGTGATTTTGGTAGAATCATATATGATTGTTGGTGGCAAATCATATGTGATTTTGGTAGAATCATATGTGATTTTGGTAGAATCATATGTGATTTTGTTAGAATCATATATGATTGTTGGTGGCAAATCAGATGTGATTCTCACTTTAGTTTTTATTTTTTTACAGAGTTTTTGTAGTATGATTGAGAAAAAGATTTCAATGATATATGCTGAGAAGATTGCACTTGAAGATCTTTTGAAAAGGGCTAATGCAGAATTCCCAAATAATGAAGAAGTTATTGAGCTATATGAGAAATATAGAAGACTTTTCAAGGAATCTGTATTTGTTAAAGATTTCCAAGCTCATATAGATGATTTTGATAATAATGACGATGATGGAGGAGGCAAAAATGACGATCATGGTTCTGATAATGTTGGGAAGAAAAAGGAGTCAGCGGCTAAGGATGTTGTGAATGCCAAAAAAGATGGCGTGAATGCTGAGAAAGATGGAGTGAATGTTGTTCAAGAGGACGAGGCTGATGTGAATGAAGAGCCAGAAGATATTCTTGAAGAAGAAACTTTCACGCAGTCGATTGAAAAAAGTATCGATTGGGTTGGCGAGGTAATTGACTGTCTTTACGATGCATATTATGAAGTACTTTGTTTTACCTTTTTGAATTTTTATAATTTGTTCTTTTTTGAATTTTACGATGCATATTATGATCTAACTAACAAATTGTTATGATTCAAAAGTGAAGAGGATAAGGAAAATTAAGTGTCTAAGGAAAGTGATGATTCTGAGCCGAGGGTTAAGGATGTAAAAATGAAGGGTGTTAAGGGTAATAAGACGGTAGTTGTTTCAAAGGCTAAGAAGCGGATGCATGTTTCTGATTCTTCTTCTGAAGAAGACAAGTCTCAGAAACCAAGAAAGTTTCTAAGAAGAAGAAGCAATGTAAAGATGTGAGAGCGGGAAGCATGTTTTGATCTTCTTCTTCATATGATGATTCTTCTTTATCAGAAGAAGAGAAGGTCTTGAAACCCAAGAAAGTTATTAAGAAGAATAAGCAAGTAAAGGATGTGAAGAAGCAAGTAAAGGATGAGTCTTCCTCATCAGAAGATAAGAAACCCTTCAAGAATAAGAAGCGTTCACAGCACGTAAAGGATGTGAAGAAGAAAAAGAAGAAACCAACTTGACCACGAGTTGATTAGAAAATTAAGTATTTTAGTGATTTACCATGTCTGCGCTTTGACGCGGTCGTCGTAGGGACTTCTACAGAAGAGTTTACAACTTCTAGGCCATATGTATCCTATGTTGTAGTAGTAGTAGTATAGCAAGGCTCGAGGGTTGTTATCGTTCACTAGGGGAATAGGTTGGGAAGCGTTGATCACGGTCTAACAGAATTTCAAGGGTGAGGGAGATTAATTTTTGTGTTTTTATGTTTTATGGAAAATAAGTAAATTATATAATTGGAGAGGTGGTTGGTTTTAGCTATTAAACTAAATATATTCTACGCTACTGGTGATAACAATAAGATAAAAGACTGTGTTTATTTAATTCATGTATTACTCCCTAGAGTGCTTCTCCTAGTGTGTTGCCTGTCACCCTTGTAATGATCTGTGTATTATTCTAAGTCATAAACGAATTACCACGAATCGCCATCTACTTAGTATTCAGCTTAGAGAAACGCACAAGTAAGGTAGTATGAAGACTATTACATGGCCCCTAGGAGTACACTAAGTGCATGCGAAATATATTAAAAGTGGATCAACCATATTAGGGGGCAAGGTAGTAGAAGATGTTACCGTATGGTTTCCTTTCTACACATCATGTTTCCTAAGACATATCAAACAGCGATACAGACAAAAGGTTGGTTTTCTAGATCCTAACATTGCACATCAAATCAAGATGCAACATCACTAAGATTACATTCTAGGTTTCATACAATCTAATAAAAACACAATAGAAGTTTAGTCCAAGCATATTAAAGATTAAAGCAAGAGCATAAGAGAGATCAAACACACTAGACTATTTGAATGATTAAATAACCTTTACTTGATTAACATGTGTTGGAGGAAGTACAATAGGGTTTTTAGCCTATACATTCGTCCCTAACAGCTGCTAAACGAAACTAGGGTTAGCACCTCTTTTTTCTAAAAAGTTAACAACTCAAAACCCTAAATTCAAGTTTGTATATATAGGAAAAATGTTGTGACGGCGTCGCGTTTTAATCGTGACGCCGTCATGAAAGAGAATATTCTAGATAATGGGCTGGGTCATATGCTCTGACGCCGTCGTGGAATCATGTGACGCCGTCTTGATCTTCGTGGTGACGGCATCACGTTGTATCTGTGACGTCGTCTCCAGCCACTGTAGAGAAATTCTTGATCAATGTTGGTGTAGGTCTGTAGTCTTGTCCGTTTCTTCTCTAAATGAGCCCATGCATGTGTTAATTCTTCCAAATGTCTTCCAAATGAGAAATACCTGAAAATGAACGATAAGTACCTATTTTGGGCATAAATGCACGATTTAGGGGGTTAAACGACCCCGAAAAAGTGTATAAAATAACACCTCATCAAATACCCCTACACTTGGGATTTGCTTGTCCTCAAGCAAATGGGCTTTTCTACCTAGACAATAACAATATGAGGGGTCATTTTACCTACTCTTTAAAAGTATTTTACAACACAACCTTCTAGACCTCGTAATTAAAAGCACGGAAAGTATATACTAGCACCTCACATAAGTGTTTGGATTCTCTCTTTCACTCGGTTGTATAATAAATTATAATTATGGGGAGGGAATCGGAAATCTACACTCATTACTGTCATAGCCATTTAAAATTACCATAGCTGGTAAAGGATCAAACCTCCACCGCTAGGCGCAAGTATTATTCATTACTATCTAAGAGGTCTTTTAAAGGGTTGTGGGGTGTGGGGTAAGATAACATATAATGGAAACGAAATGGACTGGGTTACATTTGTGTGGCTTTGGTGAAATTTGGGAGTGGAAGGGTTAGCTATTTATTTACACGAATACACGTTGGTTTGGTTGCTAATCCAAAGACTCGGACAAGATATACAAACTCTACACAACTCTACATCAATCTTTTTTATTTCCATCTATTATATATATTTATATATATATATATCTATAATACATATATTTTATATATATAGATTAATACAATCTACAGGGGGTTTTATATACGTACCTCTTTCAATTGAGCTTTTACATGCTCGATATTTACAATCTAACTAATGACCCGATTTGAGGTGGATCAAAATAACATGGAGATCATTTGACAAACATATGGGGGTATTGACTTAACTTTTCTTCCCCATTCTTCCGCGAAATAAATACTTAACCATTGAATCTCAATTTCGTCCAAAACTGTATTTCAAGCGTTAAGGATTGGCAACCCGTGTACTCAAATAATTAACTTGGGTTATCACAATAATGTACTAAAAATGAGTACATATAAGGTAGGCTAAGGCTTTTTGGGTGTAACGATTGGTTTAAGGGTGACAATGCTCTTCATTAATAGTCCGGCTTAACCAAAAAATTATGAGAACCGTGAAAAAAGATAGGCTCGGAGGGTTGTACTAGGGGTATCCTGCACTAAAGGTGAGTGCATGGCAAGGGTGTGGGATAGTTATATGATCGGTGTGACCATCATAACAATTACAGGTTTAAAACATGGGTTAATCCTAATGCCTCTTATCAAGCAAATCCTAATACTTACTATGCGGTCTCGGGATGCATCACAAAAACAAGTTTTAGAATTTAATATGCTACAGATACACTCATATGATTTTTACTAACACCAAGACATTCTTAGAAAAGGCGACAAGGCATACATGTCGTAAACGACGAATAGACTGCACGCCTGTAGCTTCAAACCTAAACTCGAACGGGTAAAGATAAATAATCTCGGGTTACAATGATGGGTACCCGAATTCCTAAAGATCTAAGGGCGAACCTTACATTTTTAGGGTGGAATTCTAAGGGTTATTGTGCTAGTCATATAAATTCCTATCCATGAGACACCATTACTTACTCGGTTTTCGTCGGTTACGTGTCATAAAAAAAATTGGTAAAATTACATCTTGATGTTATGTTTTGATATATTACCCGTATTTTAAAGACAAAAGTAAAGGGCAAATGAAGAATGTTTCTAGGCTTATTTCCCCTACACTTAAGTTGAACAATGTCCTCAATGATATCTTTAAAAGTTACCCTTTAAAAACTGATTAAAGAGATAGGAAAAACAAGGAAAAGGAAATAGTTCTCCATGGTTAGTAATAATGGAGAAGAACATGCTGGTTAACTAGTTAATCATCCTGAGAATCATCCAATGAGACTTCCTAGACTTCTCAGCTTACTTCTCATTCAAATATAAACCTGTAATTCAAAGATAAAGACAATACACCAGCATAAACATGTGCGACTAAACCAATAAAACAATATGAATTAAGGTTCGACCGATAGTTAAGATGAGAGAAGTTGTTAAAAACTCATTAGGTTTTTGCAGGTTTATAACAAGAAAGGTATTGTATTAATGTATGCAAGTTTTATTTCAAAAATATTAAAACAATTAAGTTTCTTGACCTGGGCGTTTGACGCCGTCAGGGTTTGTGTGACCCCGTCATAGGTGACGTGGTGACGGCGTCGCGTGTTAATCGTGACGCCGTCTCCACAGTCTGTGAAAATGAAAATTTTTGTTGTGAAGAAAAATTTCCTGCACTTGAATCCATAAGTTAAGTCATATACAATTGATGTCATAAATTTGAGATTTAACAATTCAATCATATGATACGAATTAATCTAAATAATTCATTTAACATGTTTGAATTTGGCTCAAAACAGATAAATTCTCCATACATTATGGTTTACAAAATACTTTGATTGAACATTAAAGTCGGTTAAAGACAATACAAAGCATGATTACAAGATAGTTCAAACATAATAAAACAAACTATGAAGAATTAAAACACACATGACACTCCTAATTGCGGGAAAAGTAAATTGGGTTGCCTCTCAAGAAGCGCTTTTCTTTATTAACGAGTCTTGTAGCTAGACTCAAAGTCACACGTCAAGTGTCATAAAAGTGGTCCAAGTCGATGATCTTTCTTGGACTTTCTCTTTCGGAGAGCTTCCTAGTAGTGGGAATTTAATTGAGGTTTGGTAATCCTCTCGTCAGGGTCGATCAATCTAATCTTGGCATGCCATGCTCCATCTTTGTTTTTGGGTGGTTTGTCCCAGTTAATTGGTTTTTTAATTAGGTCCTCTAATTCCCACATGTTACACTTAAGTTTAATGGGTATGGCTCCTAGAAATTCTACCATTATTCTGAACACTAAGGTATCCTTAAAAGGATTAAGCTTGGCATCTCTAGAAATTTCCCATTCTCTGGGCAAATGGTAGTCTAAGAAGTCTTTCCTAGCATAGTAAGGGGTTTTGCGCCTATTCCATCTGAGCTAGGTCGGGGTTTATAAGATTCCCTTTTTACAAGTGTGGTCCAATAGGGTGCTGACCTCCTCACCTAAGTTACTCTTTTACACCAAATACCGGCTAGTGATTCCTTCTCTACCATCTTTTAGTCATCCTACAATCTATAACTCGTTGGGGTTAGCTAGGATCCTCTTTCCATAGCAAAGGGTCCTTCCTTTTTTCCCCCCCCCCCCTCCCCCCCCTTTTTTTAGGGGTCGTTTTCATTATCAATTACGCAGAAGTCATTTAATAGTTTTAGTTTCCTATGTGGACTTTACGTCTTTTACATTACCAACAGGTAGGATTTAGTTCGTCAGCCAATCAAAGATATGGTCACTCTCTTTAATATTCAATGTTAGCTTTTTAAAGAGGTAATGTGATTACGTTTTACGCATGATCCTAGATCGGCCAAGGTGTCGAAAGGTTTTGAGTCCCCTAGTCTACAAGGTAGAGTGAATAGTCTGGGGTCCTCTATTTTCGCAGGTATTTCTCCTTGGACAAATGTTGATCCGTTTTTGCCTAGTTCTAAGCTCTCTACATATTTGTCTAATATGGCATTATAGATTGGGGCGTGAGCTAGGACTTCAAGAACGGGAGTTAGATGCAATCTTTAATTTCATCTTCAAGAGTTGGTCCGGGCTCTTCTGGTTGTGATGGTTTGTTTTCAATCTTGGGTTGTTGCAAGATGTTTGGAAAGCGGTGCCTCCTTGAATGTGCCTTGATAGCATTGTTTGAGGTGGACGGGTGACGTCATACTTACACGCTTTCTATAAACATTTCCATTGTTATAGTTTATTTATTTTCTTAGTGTTATAAGTTCTATGAGACTAGTGATTGTGGTTCTATTTTTAGGATAAGAACGAGCAGACGAAATAGTAGAGTCCCAGTTTGAGTTCTTAACTGTATCGTTAGGTAATGTACCCGCTATTTGATCAGTGTTGGCCTTCAACACAGTGTCTATTTTGTTGGTCATCTCACCTTGTTGTCATTTGAAATCGGCTTCAAACTTAGAACATCGGGCGTCTGGATTGCCATGATTCGGAAACTCAGTCCTTCTATATTGATGTTTATTAAATATTGAGGATAGTAGTTTGAAGGAAAGGTACAGGATGAACCGTTGGATTGGAACGATTAGGTGGGTTTGAGAATTGTTTTGGGGCATTTAGAGGTTGATCACTACCCCCCCCCCCAAATTTCTTTTTTTACACAACCCAAACAAAAACACTCCTTTTTAAAAAACAAGGTTTGGGGTGACTTTTTCATGCTTCAACCACAACACAAAATTGTGTTGACCAGATTATTTTGCTCAGGCTTGAAAAGTATACCACTTACCTCGCTTCATCGGTACGCGAGGATGTGATTTTATTTACTTAGGTATTGATTTTATAACTTGGGTAGTGATTTTATTTACTTGGGTAGGTTGAGTCAGAGCAAGATGAGCTTCCATCAAGCGTTGACTTGATTTTCAAGCTCGATTAGACGGCGGTCGGATGTACTCGGGACATCTTGAGGCATGCGATAGCTTTGACGCTTAGTGGAATCCCTTGGGTCGTTCCAACTTTCATTGTCATAGAGGGCGATGTCCTTCTAATAATGTAAGATTCTTCAAGCGTGAGGACATGAAGCTTACCCCGGCGATTGGTCAATGGTACGCTTGTGACGGGGTTGACATGGTCATAAAAATTTAGACTTAGAGCAAAGGGTCGATGCATGCTGAGGGACTGGTATTCGCTATTTCTATACATTCTTTTACAATGAAAAATAAACCTAAGAACAAAAACATAATTAAAAAGGCATATATATGCTTGTTTTTGCATTTGGTGTATGTGCAGGTTCGAATATCAAGAAAATGACAAAAACAAAGGCAAAAGGACAAAACCGAGCACGAGAATGGAAAGAGCGCGAGAAAACGAGACTAACGGTGCCTTCATCTCTTATTGGGCCGGCCCGACACCATTTATATGGGCCGGACCGACCCATACTTATTTAAAGCCCAAGTAATAACTCTTGTTATTAATCCAGCCCAAGCTACTAGTTAACATGCGGCCCACTTCAGATTATTACCATGCTCGGCCCAACAATAGCTTGCAAAGAGAGGCCCAGAATTAGTGAGTGAAAGTCTTGAGCCCAGAAACAAAAGAAAAGAAGGCTTGCTCTAAACCGTGGAATATATACATCTTTTCGATACAACAAAGTTTCATTGGCTGCTATTGATAAAAAAAAAAACACAGAATAAAAAAACAAAACAAAAAAAAACCCCCCCGAATAGAAAAAAAAAAAACATAAAAAAAAAAAAAAAAAAAAAAAAAAATAAAAAAAAAAAAAAACGGCTTGGCCCAAAAAGGAGAAATGCAAGAAATGGGGCCCAGGAAAGGAAGGTCAAGTAAAGCCTTCTTATACTTAACGCGGGACTAGGCAGATGGAAAAAAATATACAGTACATTTCTTCTTTCATTCGTGAATACTGACTTACTTTTCTTTTTTCCATTTTTTTTCGTCTTTATTTTTAGTATAGTACAAGAGAATAGATAGATAGGTAGTAGGAGATCTCAATATTATCTTGATGCTTTTCTTTTGTGTCTTTTATTATTTATTCGAGCAGTAGTAACTAAGGAGGAAAAACACCTTATTCTTTATTTTTTTTATATTTATGTCTTTTCATTTTATTTTTTTCTTCGTCGAGTAGAGCAGCAGTTGAAAAACTATCTCCATCTTTTATATTTGTTATTTTCTTTCCTCTTTTAATTTTATATTTCGTAGGTGCTAGTAGTAGCAGATTTGGTTCTAGATAATTATTTGATTAGAAATGGAAGAGTAGATTAGATTTTTGGGTATTATTGTGTTGATTATTTGGTGGTTAATTTGGGAACTTATGGAAATGGGTCTTGAAGTTATGGAATGGGTCTCATCTCGCCATCTTTGCATTTTTCGTCTCGTTCGGTTATCTCTAATCTTTTAATTTTTATTTTTTATTTTTTATTATGTTAATTTTTATTGCCATGTTTAGTTTCGTTATGCTTAATTATTGATGTTAGTGTAGCTTTATATATTATTGAGGATATCTTTGTTATTGCTTTTAGCGAGTTGTTAATTAGTGGCTGTTAAGTGATAAGTGATTTGAATTTTAGTGCGGTTTTAAAAGGTTTAAAAAAAAATTATAGTCATTAGATTTTCAATTTACATAACCGTCATTTACTTTTATGCAATTTAAATACTATGTCATTTATTTTAAAAAAAATATTTACTTTATTGTTCATTTAATTTCTTTGTTTTAAGGCTTTTAATTCGTTAAACCGAAGCCCTCATTAATAAACATTTCACGTCGCTTGTCAAGCCATTTTCGTCATGTTATATCTTTTAGGATCAATTTTAGTATAATCTTATGTTTTAATTCTTAGAATTAATATTGTGTAATTTTACTTAGTAATAAAATTAGTTTTTAACCCAACATCATTAAAAAGTTAATCAAGCATTCAAACGAAGACATTTAGTGAATTTCAATCATCTCTCGCCGTGGAACGACACTCGGAAGACTTAGACTATTTTTTTTTTAAAATTAATTGCTTATCTAACGGGATACTCTATTTTACTACTACTTATATTTGGGATGTTTATATATTTTATTATATATACTTTTATATCGATCAGTTTTTGGCGCGCTGCGGGGGAGAGTTGTAGCGATTTTTAGGGATTGTTCGTGTTCGTGCCTGAAGATCCTTTCTTCGCGAAAGTTTCATTTTCGTACTTTAAAAAAAAAAAATCCAAAAATATTTTTCTTCTTATTTTATTTTTATTTTTTCTTTTCCTTTATAAATATTAAAAAAACCCAAAAATATTTTTCTTTTATCTTAAAAATAAAAATCTAAATAAAATATTTTTCTTTATTATTTTTAATTTTTTATTTTTTTTCTTTATGTATTATTTGAAAAATCTATAAATATTCTTCTCTATCCTCTTATTCGTTTAATTCTTTTTCTCTTTACCTTCTTATTTATTTAATTCTTTTCTTATCCCTCTTATTGTTTAATCCGTTTACGCGATTAAAGAATGCTCGTCTTGTGGAACTTTGTGCACTAGAGACTGTGGTTGTTCAAAAGGGAGTCTTGAAGACAAGATTCTTGTTTCCGTACCCGACTTGTCTCAACGACCCCTTAAAATTGAAAAAAATTGTCTCGATATGGAGACCGATTCATGTCTTTATTGTTGCAATGTTGCTCTAATACGAAAGACATTGGAGGAAGTTTTCAAGACTTCCAAAGACACTTCAAGGTCATCCGATGACGATCCTAACTTTGTTAATTCAAGAAGCCATGCGTTGTCAAAACAGGGCCCCGCATAAAATTTCTTCACAAAGTCCTCACAACTTAACACAAAATTTTTGTTGTTACGAGTGTGGTGATTCATTAGACGATATCTTTTGTCAACGGAGTACTTGTAAGTTCTTGGGGAAGTGTGCTCATTGGTTACTATAAAATTGTCCACGCAAATTCCGGATTATCTCTAATACGGAACCATGCTACAATCAAAACCTTAATGAGATCCTACAAAATTTGCAAAGTTTGCAACAACAAGTCTTTTTTGGTACATGCCAACATGTGGTTGTTATGAATTATGATGGAGTTTGTTTTTATCTGTACTGTTGAAATGGAACACCAATTAATTTTTCAACTCTGTACTCTTCTAACGATTCTCTACTGTGTTGCCAAACCATCCTTCACAACCCCAATACATACCAATCTTGATGAGTTATGTGGGAACGGATTCTCATTAACGGTTACGATTGTCAGTCCTCAAGTCTCGTTTGTCTACAATCAGGACCCGTGTTTCAATCAAAACTTTGATTATTTTCCACAAACTTCATCGAGTTTTCCACAACAATATTCTTGTTGCGAAGATTGTGGGGGTCCTCATGGAGACTTTTCAATGTCAATCGATTGAATGAAAGGCTATTATCATGTGCAAAAATTCTTGCTAGGTTTCTAATTCTTTTGGTTTTGGACCAATTTCACCCCCGCAATATAACATCAATCCATCCAATCTCACAATGTTCAAAAAGACCTTTCAATGCTCTCCAAAATGAGTTTCCTCAATTCTCAAAATAAGCTTTATGGAGCAAATGACATCCATGTGGTGACATGTTGGGAATTGATACAAGAAGGAAGAAGAAAAGCGAATTGAAGAAGAGCAAGCGGCTAAAGATCGATATTGGAAGATTCCCGTTTGCTACGATGATGACGATGACGAGGAAAGTTCTATTCCCTTGAAAGATACTATTATTTCTGGACTTCCTCCGTGTGTTGCAATCACATCCGCGTTATCAACCGAGAAGCCCGTTGACTCTCTCATAATGGAGGTTGAGCATCTCGACCACAATTACGGAAACGGGAATCAGACGAATCACAAAGTCTGTGTGAGAACTTTTCCCAACCCAGTGAGCCCAGGATTTCTCCGATATCGAAAGTGAGTGTGATGTGCTCGTTTGTGATAACTTATATATTTTCTCTACCCTCTTTTGATGCTAATGATGATGATGCCTCTAGTGATGAGGAGGAATTCAAAATATCTTCCAATCCTCTTTTTGATCTAGATGAGGTTAGTCCAATTGATGATGAGGTGTTAGAAAGTATCACTTCAATTCCCCAGGAATTGATTCTTTGATGCCGAATCGATCTTATAGAATTATTTGCTTATCGTGATACTTCGTTTGATTCTTCTTCAAAGATTGACTTTTTCTCTCGATGAGTTCGCAGGTGAACTATCGTCTCCATCATTTCATAGGGTATTGTTGATGTCAAATTGTCGGAAGGTGTAATTCCTTTTATTGAGAGATTGCTTTATGGACAACTCTTCTCCGCCCTCGGAGAAGATTTAATCTGAAAATTCTACGAGTCTTTCTCTCCATATTCCTATCCAGTGGTCGGGAGGATAGTGACTCTCTTATCGGAGGAGATTGACATTTTTCTTGATGGTGCTAAATCAAATACCAACGGTATTGAAAGTGTGATTTCGACCCGAGTGACGATAATTCTACCTCCCGTCCCGAGTTCGAATCATTTCATGTTGATTATCCCGATTCGGGAGATTCAACCATTGATGTGGTGGAAGACATCCCCGTGGATGTGCCTAATATTTTGCCCACCCATCCCGCCCTTCAAATGGATTTCGACTTCATTCCTTCTCATAATGATCTCGGATCCAATCTTGATGATTCTTCTCCTTCCGGAGATAGTAACAAGATTTACGATCCGGGAATATGCATTGAAGTCGAATCCACAAGATTTCTTGCTACTCTTTCCCCCGTGATTGATACTCTAATTCCATTTTCATCCGAAAATGATGACAAAGTTTTCAATCACGGTGTTCTTGCTTCTAAGGAGAAATCTTCTTCTTCTCTATCACTTCGGGGCTTTAAAGCTTCCAAGCTGTTTCATCAGAAAAGCCCGATGTTGATTCATGGAGACAACACTCCAAATTTGGGTGTTCGTCATCCCCACTTCTATCCCCCTTGACAAGCTCAAGTATGGGGGATTGGGTCAAGCTAAGTGACCTAAAACAAGCGCTTCGTGGGAGGCACCCCATGTTTATCCTAGTATTATCGTAGTAGTAGTATGCCTAAACTAGTAGTAATTGAATAAGGGTTTTGTTGTTTGCTATAGGAGGCTTCGCTCTTCTATTCTCGTTTGCTTGTGTTTTTGTGGATTATTGTTCATGTTTTCCCGGATTGTGATGACTCTCGTGCTCGCGGTTTTGTCCTACGGATTACAAGAGGCCTTCAATCATCAGTTCATTTTGGGAATCCATATCCAATATCTAACGTTAATCGTTTTTCTTTAAGCATACTTAATAAACGGCTTAGGATTTACGTAGAGACCCGTCTAAAAACATCGAGGACGATGTTTAGTTCTAGTATGGGGGGATCTTTCGATTTGATTGTGCCTGCAGCCGTTGTTTTCGCGTAAGCCCGTTTTTACACTAAAATTTTTGAATAATCAAAAATGATAAAAAATTAACATTTTTCTCAAATAAAATAAGTGGTTTGTCACAATTTTGGACTTCCTACTGGGTAGAATGAGATAATTTTGACCCGATCGAGGTGTTGAGCTCTAGCTTGTTCCTTAACTTTTTAGACTAAGCATTCTGCGAATCTTAGTGAAGAACGAAAAATGATAAGTGTTTTTTTTGTTAAGTAGAAGTGGATGCTAAGCATGGATTATTTGGAAATCTTAAAGAGGCTCATAAAGTGTAATTTGTCACTGTTGCTCCCTAAGCTCTTACCGGCTTAATAATTCGTGCTACTTTTGAAAATTAGACTTAAATCATCAATTTTGAAATTGAAACTGTATCAATATTTTTAGTCTTAGTTCAAATTTATACTTAAATTTTCTAAATACGATATTTTTCTTCTTGCAATTCATAAATAAAGAAAATATAAGATTAGAATAAAATAAAAAAAAAAAATAAAAAAGAAATTTAAAATAAAAATAAAAAAAAATAATAAAAAAAAAATAAATATAAAATAAAAAAAAAAAAAAAAAAAACCAAATAAAAATAAAAAAAAAAAAAAAAAAAAAAAAAAAAAAAATATATTCGCCAGCTTATTCCATCTTGTCGGAGGCTTGTGGCTGATGTTGTAAGTCTTCATATAATGCGGGGGCGGTGTCATAATATGTAGAATAACTTCTTGATCGACTCGCTATCGTATGTGGTTCGAGATAAAAGGCACCGGTAATATATTATGATTACAGCAAAATATTTATATATATATTTATATATAAATAATAAAAATAAATAATCCAAGGTCGAATATATGTTGCTGCATTTGTCGGAGGGTGCCCGAGGTTGCAGCCTTCTACTAAGTACCGTTGTTTTAATATGTGGCTTAAGGTTTATTTGTTTAATGGAAATTTCTTTCTTTTTTCTTCAATTTAATATGATTTGAGTAAGACTATTTTTTAATTTACATTGAATAAGATATGTTGTTAAAGCGATACTATGAGATTGAAACGATGGTCCGTGAGTCCCGATACTAGTTCCGCGAGGTGTCAAAGCCTGGTCACTTAGCCGATGAGGTTGGGATGTGCGAGACGAAAGTCGTACATGGGTATGATTCACTTCATCTCAGTATTTAGGGTGGTACGTGAAGCATTTGGTTCTTTGCTAAAAAATAAATGTTGATCCATGGTTAAAATTCGAAATAGCCACTTTCGCACTAAATATAATAATTGTCGGGAGTGAGAAGTTTATAAATTTGCAATATATGAGTAGTGTTGCATATATACTTGTACTTAACGGTGATTTGATTTTAAGCTTGTTTGGAAATAAGTTGAAAAGAACGATAAATTTATCCTTGTTTTTGGGGCATTTTTAGGATTTAATTGCATCTTGTTCTATGTTCCAATATGGAAAGTAATCATGTTAGTTAGTTGAATAATAATTAGATAGTGGAAACAAAAAAATAATTGTGGTGGTGATTTAAACGCTCAAAATGGGGCTTATTCAAAACTTGTGATTCTTAAATTTCCCTCGATGAATACTTAGCTACTTTTCGAGGTTATTAGTCGAGGGGGATCGAGATTCTTGGTTTTGTAAGTGTTTACTTCATAACATTGCGTGAGGACACGACAATACTTTAGTATGGGGGAATTTGGTATTCGCTATTTTATACATATCTTTTACCATGAATAACGAACCCAAAAGACCAAAAACATAATTAAAATGGCAATTATGCTTGTTTTGTGTTAGTGTATGTGCTGGTACGAATAATCAAGAAAAGGACAAAAACAAAGGCAATAAGGCAATATACTGAGGATCGAAATGGAAGAGCTGCGAGAAATAACCGAGCATACAGTGCCTTCTGCTTTTTTTTTTTTTTCTTATTGGGCGGCCCGACACCATTTTTGGCCGGGACGACCCATACTTTATTTAGGCCCAAGTATACTCTTATTATTTTTCTCAGCCCAGCTAAAGTTAACGTGCGGCCTAATCAGTTCTATTACATGCTCAGCCCAAATAGCTTGCAAGAGGGCAGGGAATTAGTTGAGGTTTTTGAAAGTTTTTCCTTTGGGAAAGGCTGAAAAAAAGAAAAGAAGGCTTGCTCTAAACCGTGGAATATATACATCTTTTCGATACAACAAAGTTTCATTGGCTGCTATTAAAAAAAACGCAGAAAAGGGCTTGGCCCAAAAGGAGAAATGCAAGAAATGGAGGCCCAGGAAAGAAGTCAAGAAAAGTCTGCTTATACTTAACGCAGGGATAGAGCAGATGGAAAACAATTTACAGTATATATCTTCTTTCATTCGTGATACTGACTTCACTTTTTTTTTTTCAATGTTTTTTTTGCGTCTTTATTTTTTAGTTTTGTACTTAGAGAATTGGATTGATAGGTTGTAGGAGTTCAATATTGTATATTGATGCTTTTCTTGTGTGTCTTTTTTGATTTTTCGAGCTGTAGTTATAAGAGAAAAAAAACCTTTTCTGTGTTTTGTATATTGTGGTCTTTTTATTTTTGGTGTGGCTTCGTAGAGGTGAGCAGTGTTGATATATCGTATCATCTGTTTATGTGTTTTTTTCGTTCTCTTTTATTTTATTTTCGGAGGGGCTTGTGAGTGCAGATTTGGTTCTAATAGTTTATTTGGGTAGAAATGGAAAAAGTTGTTTTGTTTTATTTGTGTATTATTGTTGGGGTGGTGGGGGGGGGGTTTGGGGAGCTGTTGGTATTTGGCGGGTTGTCAGGAGGGATTGGGGGACGCAGCGAGAACATGAGGGGCTGGGGGAGAGGAGCGGGCTGGGTAGAGCGTTTCGGGGTTGGGGTGGGGGTGTGGGGGGAGGTGGGGTTGGTGGTGGGACACCTGGGTGTGGGTAGGGAGGAGGTTGGTGGAGGGGTTGGGGTGCAGTGAGTGTGTGGGCGGTGTGACGGGGGGTGGTTGGGGTGCGTGGTGGGGTTGTGGAGGGGTGGGTGTGTGGGTGGGGTTGGGTTGGGCGGGGGGTTTTTGGGGTTTTTTTTGGGTAGTGGCTGGTGTTGTTTTGTTTATGGTGGAGGGGGGGGTGTTGTTTTTTTGTTTTTTTGGGGGTGTCCGGAGGGGCCGTGTGGAAGGGTGTGGGGGGGGGGGGGGGGGGGAGGGCGGGGGGGGGGGGGGGGGGGGGGGTGGGGGGGGGGGGGGAGCGGGGGGGGGATGGGGGGGGGGGGCGGGGGGCGAGGGGAGTGTGGTGCGGGGGGGGCCGGGGGGGGGGGGGGTGAGGGGTGTAGGGGAGGGGGGGGGGGGGGGGGAGGGGGCGAGGGGGGAGGGGGGGCTTGGGGGGAAGATTCGGGGGAGGGGGGGGGGGGGGTGGGGGGGTGTTGGGGGGGGTGGGGGAGGGGGTGGAGGGGGGCGTGGGGGAGGACGGGGTGATCATGGGGGTGGGGGTGGTTTGGGGGGTGGGGGGGGGGGAGGGGGGGGGGGGGGGGGGGGGCGGGGGGTCGTCGGGGGGGGGGGGGGGTGAGTGGGGTGGGGGCGGGGGGGGGGTTTGGTTGGGAGTGCGAGCTGGGCAGGGGTGGGAGGGCAGGGGTGGGGGGGGAGGGGGGGAGTGGGAGGTGGGGTGGGGGTGGGTGGGTGGGGGGTTGTGGGAGGGTGGAGCGGGGGGGGTCGGGGGGGGGGGGGGGGCGTAGGCGGGTCGGGTTTGTTTTTGTCTTGTCGTTGTATTTTTTTGGGGGGGAGGGGGGTGGGGGGGGGGTGGGGTGGGAGGTGGGGGGGGGGGGGAGGAGGGGGGGGGGGGTTGTGGGGTGGGCGGGGTGTGCTTGGGTGGGGAAGGGTGGAGGGGTAGGGGGTGGGAGGCTGGGGGGGGTTTGATGTTTGGGGGGCGGGCTTTGGGGGGAATTGGGGGGGGGGAGGCATAGGGGGGGGGGGGGAAGGGGGGGAGGGGGGGGTGATGGGGGGGGGCTGAGGGGGATGGCGGGGAGGGGGGGGTCGGGGGTGGGGGGGGGTATGTTTGTTTGGAGCAGTTTATTTTCTTTTTTTTTTTATTTTTTATTTTTTTTTTTTTAAAAAAATTTATTTTTTTTATTTTTTCTTTTTTTTTTTTTTTCTTTTTTTTTTTTTTTTTTATTTATTTTTTTTTTTTTTTTTTTTATCTTATTATTTATTTTTTAAAATTTGTTTTTTTTTTTTTAAATAAAAAATTTTTTTATATATATTTTTTATTTTTTTTTTTTTTTTATTTTTTTCTTATTTTAAAAAAATATTTTATTATTTTTTTATTTTTGTAAATTTTTTTTTTTTTTTTATTTTTCTTTTCATTTTTTTTCTTTTATTTTATATTTTTTTTTTTTTTTTATTTTTTTTTTTTTTTTTTCTATTTTTTTTTATTTTTTTTTTTTTTTTGTCTTATTTTTTTTTTTTTATTTTCTCTTTTTCTGTTTTTTTTTTTTTTTTTTTTTTATATTTTTTTTTTTTTTTTTTTTTTTTTTTTTTTTTACTTTTTTTAAATAAAATTTTTTTATTCAAAATTATTTTTTTTTTTTTTTTTTCTTTTTTTTTATTTTTTTTTTTCTTTTTTTCTTTTTTTTTTAATTTTTCTTTTTTTCTTTTTTTTTTTTTATTTTTTTAATATTTTTTTTTTTTTTAAAATTAAATTTCTTTTTTTTTTTTATATTCTTTTTTTTTTGTTTGTTTTATTAAAATATATATTTTTTATTTTCATCTTTTTTATATAAAATTTTTTTTTTTTTTTTTTTTTCATTTTCTTTTAAAAAAAATTTTTTTTTATTTTTTTTTTTATATTTATAAATTTATTTAATTTTTTTTTATTTTTTTTTTCTTATTTTTTTTTTCTATATAGGTTTTTTTTTTTTTTTCTTATTTATTTTTTATTTTTTGCTTTTTTTTTAATTTGTCTTTTCTTTTTCTTTTTCTTTTTTATCTTTCTTCTTAAAAAAAAAAATGTTTTTTTTTTTTTTTTTTTTTTCTATTTTATTTTTTTTTTTTTTTTATTTTTTTTATTTATTTTATTTCTATTTTTTTTTTTTTTTCCAATTTACATACCCTCATTTACTTTTATGCAAATTTTAATATACTTGTCATTTATTTTATAAAGCATTTTACTTTACTTGTCATTTTAATTTCTTGAACTTGTTTTCTAAGGATTTTAATTCGTTAAACCTAAGCCTGCATTTAATGAACATTTCACGTCACTTAGCAAGCATTTTCGTCATTTCTATCTTTTAGATCAATTTTAGTATAATCTTGTAGTTTTAAATCTTAGAATTATTATTAGTTTAATTTTCTTGTAATAAAATTAGTTTTTTAAACCAATAATCATTAAAAAGATAATCAAGCATCAAAACGAAACTTCTAGTGGAATTTCAATTCATCTCTCGCCGTGGAAACGACACTCGGAAGATAGACTATTATTTTTCCTAAAGTAATTGCTATCTAACGGGATACTCTCTATACTACTATTACTATTTGGTATTTTATATATTTTATTATATATATTTATATCGAATCAGGGACTTTTGGAGTAAGTACTTTAAACGAGTCATGCTCTAGATTAAAGATTTCTCCATTGATGTTGTTGGAAACATTGGCATACTCATTGAGGAGTTTTGCGTCCTTCCCGGTGGAAGAATGAGCAAGGAATCGGCGTAGTAAGATCCTCCCATGTTGGAGATGGTTAATGTAGAAAGGACGTTCAAGCCAATTGCTAGCTTGATCGCGAAGTGTAAATTGAAATAAACGCTGGCGCGTTCTTTCCCTATTTTCACCGTCAAGGTCAAGTGAGTCTACAAGTTTTAAGAAAATCCTTGAGGTGTTGGTTTGGATCCTCAGACCAAAGTCTGTGGAATGAGCATCCGTTTTGCATAATCAGATGTGTCGGATTGAAGAGGTTACCACGTTCTTCCCTGCTGGGAGCTCGAATGGTATTCTGTAGCCTCTCATGGCTTGGTTTGGAGTAGTCTCTAGAGTACGGATAGGATTCTCGTCTCCCATGTGGTTGAGTGAATGGTACGAAACAGATAACACAAAGAAAGATTGACTACAAGAAGCTAGTATGCGAGAAATTAATGTCTAACTTGAAGGATTCAAGCGATTAGATCCTAGTTAACTGTGATAAGACCTAACTTTTCCCAAGCGGCGACGCAAAAACTTTGATGGGGGGAGCTGGCGGGGCTCATGGGTGGAGGGGGTGTTTTTGGGGGGGGTGGAGATCGATTATGGGTCGTGGTAGGACTTATTACAGAGTTTTACAACCCATAGGCAGAGCACCTAATCGTGTAGTAGTAGTATAGGCAGACTCGGGGGTTGTTATGTTAACTCGGAGAAATTGGTTGGGAAGGCTTGATACGGTCTAACAGAATTCTAAGGATTGAGTGATGATTTTTTTTGTGTTTTTTTTATTTATGGAAAACAAGTAAGCAATATAATTGGAGAGGTGGTGGTTTTAGCTATTAAATAAATATTTTCTTCGCTATTGTGATAGCAATAAGATAAAAGAATTGTGTTTATTCAAATTACTCCCTAGATTGCTTCTCATAGTGTTGTTTCCTTTTCACCATTGTAATGATCTGGGTAACTATTTGTAAGTCATGAACAAATTACACGAACCCGCCGTCTACTTAGTATTCCGCTAGAGCAACGCACAAGTAAGGTAGTATGAAGACTATTACATGCCTAGGGTAAACTATGTGCATGTGGAAATATATAAAAAGTAGATCAACCAATATTAGGGGGCAGGTTGTATACAAGGACTATTACCGATGGTTATCCTTTCTACACAATCATGTTTCCCTAGACATATCAACAACGATACAACAAAAGCTGGTTTTCTAGAGCCTAACATGCAATCCATCAGAAGCAACAATCACTAAGATCTACTTCTAGGTTTCATACAATCATAATAAAAATAATAGATGGTTTAGCCAGAATATTAAAGATAAAGCAAGAGCATAGATAGATCAAACAACACATAGACATATTGAATGATTAAATAAACCTTACTTGATTAAAACATGAGTTGGAGGAAGTACAATAGGGTTTTTAGGCCCTAAATTCGTCCCTAACAGCTGCTAAACGAACTAGGGTTCGTACCCTCTTTTTATTCTAAAGTTACACACTCAAAACCCTAAATTCGGGTTTGTATATATAGGAAAAACGCTGTGACGGCGTCGCGTTTTAATCGTGACGCCGTCATGAAAGAGAATATTCTAGATATTGGGTTGGGTCGTATGCTCTGACACTGTCGGATTCTTGTGACTCGTCTTGCTTTGTAGTTGACAGGGCGTCACGTTGTATCTGTGACGCCGTCTCCAGCCACTGTAGAGAAATTCTTGATCAATGTTGGTGTAGGTCTGTAGTCTTGTCCGTTTCTTCTCCAAATGAGCAAATTTATGTGTTAATTCTTTAAATGCTTCCAAATGAGAAATACCTGAAAAGAAACGATTAAGTACCTATTTTGGGCATAAATGCATGATTTAGGAGGTTAAACGACCCCGAAAAAGTGTATAAAATGACACCTCATCAGCGTTATAGGACAGTGCCTTCTTCGTTGTTTGCTTCAGTTCGTGACTCCCAAGGTTGACATGGAATCATTTCTGTCGGATATTGGGTTTTCTTCATTACACAACATTTCTATAGACACACTTCCATCAGCGATTTGCAAGGTTATGGTGAGAGCTTTTAGTGCCTCTAGGTCCGAGTTTTAAGCTTGAAAAGGTACTTATTACGTTTGACTCCGAGATAAGTCCATGAGATTTTAGGAGTTCCTCTTGGTGGAACTTCTATATTTGATTTACCCAAGAGACCTCTTGATTATCCGTTTGTGAAAGAGTGGTTTAAGCAATTTGATCCAAAGCCTTTAAAGGAAATCCGTGCTTGTAATATTGCTGAAAAATTGGTTCTCACAAAGACAGTTGACTTTCTGTTTAAAGTCAACTTTCTTATGCTATTTGCCAATGTGATGGGTACTGCTGATACAATAAAGGCGATTGTGAATCTGACTGTTCTTTGATGTATTCGCGAAGATACAAACATTGTGGGAATTGATTGGTGTGCGTTCATACACAAATGTCTTCAAGGCAGTTCAGAACCGAAGACTCTTAATGGATTTTACATTGGTCCGTTGTGCTTCTTGATTGTAAGTTTAAGTTTTTATGTTTTATATATTTTATTCATTTTTATAACCTTTTTTTATTGTATGTTTATATATTTTTCTTTTTTTAATAGCTCTTGTATCTGGATTCAACAAAATTTGATTAGTTTCCACTTATTCGTCAACGACCTGCTATTCAAAACTAGACAACAACTGCCATGAATCGACGACATGAGTTAAAAATCCAGGAACAAGTTATTGGTAAATTAGATTTGCATGGGGAATGGACTGAATCTGAATTAGATCAAACCAAAGGTTTTTATGATGTTGGTGAGAATGTGAGTCGGACTCGTACTTCATCTGTGCCTCCTACTGACAAAAAGGTTTGACTGGTTTTTTATGTCAAGTAAAGTATATTTTTGGTTTTGTGTTTTTTTATTTTTTGTTTGACTTTAATTTCTGTGAAATGGTGATTTTGGTAGAATCATATTTGATTTTTGATAGAATAACCAATATTTGATTTTGATAGAATCATTCGTGATTTTGTTAGAATCATATGTGATTTTAGTAGAATCATATGTGATTTTGGTAGAATCACATATGATTTTGTTAGAATCATCTGTGTGATTTTTTTATATCAAGTATAGTATATTTGGTTGATTTTTGTAAAATGGTAATTTTGGTAGAATCATATGTGATTTTGGTAGAATCATATGTGATTTTTGGTGCAAATCAAATATGATTTTGATAGAATCATATGTGATTCTGGTGGAATCATATGTGATTTTGGTAGAATCATATATGATTGTTGGTGCAAATCAGATGTGATTCTCACTTTAGTTTTTATTTTTTTGTAGAGTTTTTGTAGTATGATTGAGGAAAAGATTTCAATGATATCTGCTGAAAAGATTGCACTTGAAGATCTTTTGAAAAGGGCTAATGCAGAATTCCTAAATGATGAAAAAGTTATTGAGCTATGTGAGAAATATAGAAGACTTTTCAAGGAATCTGTATTTGTAAAAGATTTCCAAGCTCATATAGATGATTTTGATAATAATGACGATCATGGTTCCGATAATGTTGGGAAGAAAAAGGAGTCGACGGCTAAGGATGTTGTGAATGCCAAGAAAGACGGCGTGAATGCTGAGAAAAATGGCGTAAATGTTGTTCAAGAGGGTGAGGCTGGTGTGAATGAAGAACCAGAAGATATGCTTGAAGAAGAAACTTTCACGCAGTGGATTGATAAAAATATCGATTGGGTTGGCGATGATTGACTGTCTTTATGATGCATATTATGAAGTACTTTGTTATTAACTTTTTGAATTTTTATAATTTGTTCTTTTTTGAATTTTACAGTGCATATTATGATCTAATTAACAAATTGTTATGATTCAGGATGATTTATTTGCATGGCCTCGGGATGTTCAGCCGATAACAGCTGTGTGTCTTCAGACTCCTCAACGAGTGGTTACTCGTTCATCTCCTAATAAAAGTATTGTTAAGCCATCCGCTTACCTGAAATCTCCTTACATGAATAAGAGGACAAAAGATATTCCTCTCATTAAGAGGCTTGAGTTTGTGTTGGGTAATAGCTTGTTTGCAATGCAAGGCGATAAGTAGTAAGTTTACTTCTATTTATTTTTCATCTTTTATGTAAACTGAAACTAGTAGAATCACATGTGATCTTTAATGAATCACATATGATTTCTTATGAATCACATGTGGTTTTTCTAATTCATGTGATTTTTTATTTTTAGCGAAACTATTTTTCAAACTCGTTCGGTCATGATCTATCATTTGTTCGTTTGAACATGGAGACATTGGCACCAAGATTGTGGATATATGCCAATGTTATTGACCGTTGGGTAGCAATCTTGAATCATGAAGAATTAGCTAGAGGTTGTCCGTCACCAAGAAGGCATTTTTTTCTAACAGGTTGTATTGTATGTTTTTATTCGACTTTTTCAATTTTTTATTAATAGTTGTTTTTATTGTTTTTATTTATAATTTTTTTGTAACACAGACAATAGCTATAATCGAAGGGACTATTGATGAAGAACAGCAATGGAAAGTGTTCTCAGATGAGATTTCAGCTCAGTTCAATCATGATGTTTCTTCTATTTCCCTTTCCAAAGTTGATTTGGTAAATACTCTTTCTGAATTTTTGCATAATATTTTATGTTTTTGAATTTATATTTTACTTTTTTTAAATAGGCTTTTTTACTATTTGTGCTTCTGGACATTTTTATGTTGTTGTGTTCCACCTTAAGAGTCCATCAGCGATGATCATACTTGATAATAGTGATTGTGGAGAGACCTATAACTCAAAGTACAAAGAAGTTTGTGAACCTCTGGTAAGTTTATTGAAAATCACATGTGATTTATTATGAATCACATGTGATTTCTTATGAATCATATGTGATTTGTCTTGAATCATATATGATCCACAAGAAATCACATATGATTTTCACATATGTTTAATACTTGTTGTGTTTTTATATTTGTACAGTTTTTAACTTTCTTTTTCTTTTTTTGTAGAAAAAGTTTTTTGCCAGACATCTGAAAAACTACAATCATCCAAAACATATTTCTGTTGCTAAATTGAAACATCGCATTCCAAAGTTGAAATGGAGTACGACAAAGAATCATTTAGATTGCGGAGTATTCACGATGATCCATTTGGAGCATTACTTCGGTAAACCGGTCGAACAATGGGATTTTAGTTTGTGTGCAGAATTAGATGAGCAGGTTTTGATGTTGAGGCGCATGAGGTTCAAGATTTTGTTGCATGAGTTGAATGACCATGCAGAAAAGATGTTTGATTTGGCGTTCAAGTTTGAGGCTGAGAACGATGAACAAAAAAGGATTTCAATTATTGTCAATGCAATCAAGAACAGGGACGAGCGTGATCCAGCTAAGACGAAGTCACTTGGATAGAACTGATGGTGGTCTGATGTGTTAGAACTGATGGTAGTACTGTAGTTAAAAACTGATGGTAGCCTGATGGGTTAGAACCGATGGGTTAGAACTGATGGTATAGAACTGATGGTAGTCTGATGTGTTAAAACTGATGGTAGTATCTGTAGTTAAAAACTGATGGTAGTCTGATGGGTTAGAACTGATGGTAGTCTTTTTGGTAATCACTGATGGATGCTGATGTAGTATTTGAACAAGTAGTCATGGTAGTATTTTGGAAAACTTAATGGTATATCCTTATCTTATAAGTATGAAATGGATTTTACATTTGTATGAATGATTTAGTTTGATTTTATACCTGCTACTTTGATGAATCACATTTGATTCCTCAGAAGTCATATGTGATTCTAATAAATCACATGTGATTTGTTAGAGAATCACATGTAATTCTGCTAAATCACATGTGATTGGTTAACGAATCATATGTGATTTTTGAGAATAGTATTAAACACATGCTACTTTGATGAGTCATGTGATTTTTGATGAATTACATGTGATTCCTAAGAAATCAAATTTATTCTACCAAAGTCACATGTGATTTGTTAGAAAATCCCAATCTCAAGTGATTTCTGAGAATAACATCAAATAAAAATTAATTCAATCTAATATAGATAAATTTAGATCCTCATATCACTTTTCCAATAGTTTAACAAAATTAAAGATAAAACCAAATCTAAATAAAGTATGATATGAAAAAACGCAAATCTAAACCATTTGTGTTTTAGCAACCCAAAATCTTCAATAAGTTTTAACCATTTTTCTTCAAACTCCATTGGCTCCATGAACATATTCCACACAAATTTTGTTAAAGCGCTCTTTGAAATCCGTTTCATCATAAATTTCTTTACAGATCGGTAAACGAATCGCATGTAATTCAAAAGGTAGAGTAAGAATATAGAAGAAATCATATGTGATTCATGATGAAGAGATCAAGTAGTTTATAATTTTGCAATACCTTTCCTGGAATTTTTTGCATGATATGCCACATGCATAATCTGTGTTTAGATTCAGTAAGAACTTCTTCAATTACTAATTTCATTCCTCTATCTTGATCCGTTACAATCATTATTGGCTGCTTTTCATAAGCAGTCATGAATGACCTTAGTAGCCATGTGTAAGCTTCAGTGTCTTCTATTAAAAGCAATCCCGGGCCGACTGTCATACACTTTCTGTGATTATCTATCCCGGTGAATGGAACAAAAACCATGTCATACCTGAAAATCACATGTGATTCTGGTCAGAATCATAAATTTTTTATGAAAAGACAAAACATTTTTTTTGTATAAAAACTTACTTGTTATTTCGAAAAGTAGCATCAAATGATATAATATCTCCACACTCCTTATAGTTTCATTTATCAACTTCGTTAGCCTAAAACATTGCAACCAATTCACTATTTTCCACTTTATATTAAAACGTAAAGTTGGGCACTAACTTCTTTCTGTTTTCCATTTTGTTGATTAGCATTTGTGCATCACTTTCGCCTATGAATGCATTAACGTCCCTTGTATGATTCTTAAAATCATCACTCGTCCCATGAACATATTGTGCACCCCCGTTCATACTAGAATACAAGTTGTGTGCCCTTATTGCACCAAGTTTCATGGTTGAAGCTTTGACAACAAACATCTTTTCCGCTTGAGTCATCTTCCTTTGTTTCTTTGTTAGATGCTTATAGTGTTTTGGAATCATTTGGTGATTGTGCTTAGAACCAAACTTAGTTATTACGTACTTTCCAAAAACATGATGCAAATCAACTTTTATTCTTGCCTTACAACCCGTTATACGGTGTCTTGTATTTCGAACTTGTTTATCACTGTTTTCAAGATCCAATGTGTTTATGTTTATATCTTTTGGAACCCCTTCCCTATTACACATGACGTACTTAGATCTTACCAAACCGTCCATGTTAGTTTTTTTGTGCCATTTTTAATTTCAAAACCTTCAATTTCAGCATAAAACGTATAAAAATCGACACATTCCTCAATCGTATCAAAAACTTTCCCCTCGATAGGTAAATAAATGCTCTCAACATTCGGTTGCCAATATACCGATCCTCCCGGTGTCTCACTATGAAGGTATATACTTTTGGTGTCTGAGGAACTGTTTTCAGAATCACATGTGATTTTTGTTAATAATCATTTTTAGGACAATACAGAGCATATTCAAACACAAATAAAAAAACAGAATCACATGTGATTCTTAATCAGAATATTTTTTTATACAAAACAGAGCATACACAAACATAATTTAAATAGCAAAATCACATGTGATTTTTGATCAGTTTCATCTTTATTCACAAAATTCAACATCATATAAAACTTTATAAACTACTACCAATATAAAATAAAACAGAATCATATGTGATTTACCTGTAGATGCTATAAGATTTTCTTCTTCATCTATGTTTACAATAAGACCATCCACTTCCTGGATTTCAGTGTCAACCAAATTATTTTCATCATCAACAACCATATCTGCTTCGTTTAACTGATTATCATTAATATTTTTCAATTCTTGATCTGTTTCCTAGTTAGGGTTAATAGTTTATTATTTACCGATCTGTTTTGAATGATTTGAAGGATTTGAATCATATAGGTTTAATCTTTTGGTGTTGGTGATGTGGTTGGTAATGTCGTGTTGGGATGGTGGTTTTGTGGAGCGGCGGTGGTTGGAGATGTTTTTTTTAGTCGTCAGGTTGGTGGTGATGGTTGTTTATGTAGTTGATGCGTGGATTGTGGTGGATGATGATGGTGGTCGTTTGGTGGATGGCGGCGGTTTGGTTGATGGTGGCCAGTGGTTAGTCGACCTAGAGAGAAATGTGTGTGTTTTTTTTAATAATGTGAAATATGTATAAAGTTAAGATTTTATTATTTCCAAAATTACCCTTCATGTTGAAAGCTGGTGGGATTTACAACCCTTAGATCATAGATAAATAGAGGGTGGAGATGAAGTCTTTTGATCTATGCTACATATGGAGTCTTTAAGGATCTCAACTCTGTGTACATATATTTTTCTTAAAAAAAAATAGATGAGAAAATATTTTAAATGAGTCATATGTTAAACGTGTAGATAGCTACCTAACATTATATCTTATAAAACAACAAAACTTTTTATATAATATTATTTTTCGGAAGGCCACATTATTATATTTGAGGAGAGTTATATTGGATACCCTCTATTCCATGGATACTAGGGGACTGATCCAAGCCTTCCATCTAAAACCCATCTATGACTGAGATTAAAACTCACTTATTAAACAAAAAAAATTAATAAAAAAGCAGAGAGGTATTGTGGTCATTTTACGTCCCATGTCAACTACACCTCCAATCACTCACACCCCGTCTTTTAGATCTATCACTCTCTCTCTCTCTCTCTCTCTCATCTAACACATACTAAAAACACACACAAACAAATCAGATCTGAATCAATAATCACGAACATCTAATTAATCGATCATCTCATTCGTAAATCGATTATCTCCTTCTTCAGTTCATTAACATCAGGTAAAGTTCATCCGATCTGTTTTTATATATCTTTTTTTAGCTTATTTGATGTGAATAAGCTTATAATTCAGCTTATCTTTTTTTTAGCTTATTTGATGTGAATTTATCTACGAATTTAGTTTTGATGTGAATAAGATGATCGCTTTTTTTAGCTTATGAAATTATCCTTTTTTAGCTTATTTGATATGATTAAGCATATGAATTTATCATTATCTGAAATTATATTATAAATTCAGCTTATTTACGTATTATATGAATTTATCGTGTTGAATAATAAGCTAGCTTATTAGGTGATTGATGTGAATAGGCTAATGAATTATCATCATCTGAATTGATTATGCTGAATTATAAGCTAACTTATTAGCTTATTTTTATGAATCATAAGGTTTTATGGCTTAATCTACGCTGAACAGATATAGTATGACCTGTTAGTGAAAAATCATATATGATAAGTTGCCTGAAAAAACTGTAAAAACTTATGTACTATATCATATATGATATAAGCTAGGTTTTAAGCATTTATACTATATCATATATGATAATGTGCTTGAAAATAAAATACAAGCAGCTGATCTCCTGGTGAGTACTAAAAAGTTAGTTTTGTGTATAATATCACATATGATAATCTGCTTGAAAGTCAACTTCTTTAACACTATAATATATCATATATGATAATGTGCTTAAAACTAAAATACAAGCAAGTCTGTCATCTTCTGGTGAGTAATTAAAAGTTAGTTGTGTGTATAATATCAAATATGATAATCAGCTTGAAAGTCAACTTCTGAACACTATTATATATCATATATGATAATGTGCCAGAAATAAAATCAAATCTTTTTATTTGTGTAGAGAAAGCTGTTTTCAAGGCATTTTAAAGAATTCAGTCATCTCAATGCCAGAGAAGTGAACATTAAGAAACAACAATCATCAGACCAAAGTGAGCTACAAAAAGACAATGCAACGGAGTGTGGGGTTTTCTTAATGATGCATATGGAAATCTACAACGGAGTGATTGCCAAAAACGGAGTGTAGGGTTTGCAAAGACGCACACGAAAAAAATGTGATCTCCATTTATTTTCTATAGACGATTGGTAAACATTCTGAAACTAGTGCAATGTCCTGCGGATTTGATTTTGAATATTAGGACTATTTTGTTTAAGTTTTCATGCACTACATTCATATTCACTCGTAAAAAATTCGCATTAGAACAGGAAAACACATGTTTATCATTGTTTAAATATCAAGTATGATTAGCTGATAAATCAGTGATGGATCATGTTAATCATACTGTGATTTATGAACGAAATCACTTGTGGATACTTGTTATAAATTGTAAAATACAAATATACATATGATAATTCAAATGTAAAAGAAACTGATGTAAAATCATATATGATTTCTTAGAATATCACATATGATATATAATAGAATCACATTCATGTAACATAATAAACAACAATATTCAAGTGAAAAAAGAATTATAACACTTGTTCATATAACAATCAAACATAAAGCTGTACATTGTAAACAACAAATTTCTTTTGAACAACAACTGTAAAGTTAAACCTCGAATTGTTCTGTGATCTTTCAAACCTACATCTAGGTGACCATCTCTTGTTGTGATCAAAACTTTCTATAATGAACAAGCTTTCATGTTCTTCCATAATTATGAAAAATATAAAATAGAATCTAGAAAGAATAATAAACTGTTTTTTAGAAAAATGAATTATCATATATGATAATCACATGCCATATAACTTGACAAAGCAATATCATTATGATATAACTATATAAAAAGTATCATATATGATATATCAAACACGTTACCAATAGCTTACTTAAAATGTGCTTATGCTAAACCTGATAATAGTAAATACATATATGTTAGCTTATATCAACAAATTAATTAATAGTGCTTATTTAGAACCATAAAAATAGCTAATAATAAAAGTTTTATTAACACTTTCAGCTAAATCAAGCTAATAAGATTACCTTATAATTATAAAAATAAGCTATATAGCTAGCTTAAAACTCATCATAAATAAGCTATTAAGCTAGCTTAATGTTGAACCACGACCGTTTTGATCTTCATACCTTTAGGTCCTCCTCTTGTTATGATAAGCTATCCACATAATGAACAAGTCATTCATGTTCTTCAAATTATGAAAAATATAAATGAATATAAAAGAAGTAAATAAACTGTTTTTGGAAAACCTGAAATATCATATATGATAATCACATGCATATAATATGATTTTCATATTTGTTGTAGTATGAAAAGTTATAAGATAAGACTCTTATCAACGCGTTAGCAAATAGCTACTTTAAACTGCTTATGGTAATTGATACGCTTAAATACACTTAATTCAGCTTATATCAATTAAATTAATCTAATAGAGCTTTCAAAACATAAAAAATAGCTAATAATAAGCTTATTAACTCTAGAACATTAAATAGTAATAAGATCGCTTATAATTCATCAAATAACCTAATTAAGCTCAGCTTATAATTTAGCAAAATAAATACGGATGATGATTGTTATAACTTAACTTATATAAATCAATTATAGCTAGTTTATCACTAGCAACAAATTGTTTAAGATCATTCGTTCAAAATAAGCTGATTATAAGCTCATAAAATCGAACGATGATAAATAAATAAGCTTATTCAAATCAAATAAGCTAAAACAAAAACAGATCTGAACCTGATGTTAATCAACTGAAGAAGGAGATAATCGATTCAAAATAAGATAATCGATTGAAGATCGATCGATTAGTTGTTTGTGTTGATATTAGTCATGGATCGAGGTGTAGAGAGGGAAAAAAAAGTTCAGGAAAACACACGTTATGTGTGTGTATTATGAGATGTTTATCAATATATATATATATATATATATATATATATATATATATATTTATATATTAATATTTACTTTTGTAACACAAAATTACCCATCTAGTGTAAATAGACAATTTAATCTCATCTATTTGATGAGATGAAGATGAAAGGTGGGGATGAGTCCCCCAGTATCCACAAAATGTTTGATATCAAAATGAACTTAAATCATTATATTTCTTTGTTTTATATCATTGTTTTATCATGTTTCTCTTTTCTTGTCTTTTCAAAATCATCAAAAACAACATGTAACGGCATTTACACATAGAAAGTGACAAAACAAAATTATTTAGTCATCAAAGTTTGAAACTTTCAAGAACACGATAAAAAGTCAGTTAAAAACTTCATGTCGGATACTGGATAGGGTGACTCGTGTAGCAAGTTGATTGTAGTTGTTGCATTCAATGTTCGACCAACAACCAAAATCAAATTTGTTTGTACAACAAAACAAGTATGGAGTAAACAACTGTTTTATTGATGATTTTTATATTTCCATAGCGTACATGTTAAGATAGGTTACAAGGTTGTTAATGACAATATTACTTTTTATTTTTAAAAAAAAATCCTTCCAAAGTTATATATATCCGTTGTAGTAATTCAATATTTGGATAGGATATTTGTAATTTGATATATTTCATTTAATAAGGCCGGATTTTGAGCATGTGCAAGATGTTTGACCACACGTGACCTTCATTTTTACGAAGGCACTATTAATTTAGCCAAGATTGGTCAATTATATCAATTTTAAGCACAAAACAATTAGGAATAACTGAACTACGTACTTACCAAAATTCCTACATATAAATAACAAACCACATAAACACTAATTATGAATAATCAAACCGGTTGGATTTAGGTTAATCCCACGTGGATCGGTTATTTCCACGTCAATAATACATTTTAATAATAAAAACGAATTAAAAATTATTTTTTAGAAAATAAAATTTCTTTTACCATACCCACCCATTTACCCGACCCACCCCTAACGGTTATATCTTTTTAATTAAAACCCCCAAATCATTTTTTACCTCATTTCCAAAATACAAATTAGGGTTTACTCATCCAAATCATTTACGACAACACACATTGATCATGGCCACACGTAGTAATCTTTGATTTCCCCGACTATGTAAGTGTGGTAATCTATTGGTGAGGCGAACTGCATGGACTGTTCACAATCCATGTCTCAGGTTTCTTAGTTGTCGCAATTTAAATGTAAGTGATAGTTTACCCTTTGTTTTAGGGTTGAGCTTACTTCATAAACCTTAGTTGTCAAATAGCTCTACAGTATTGTGAAAGTAAAATAATACTCCCCTCTTTAGCTGATATAATAAGTTTGTTTTTTTATTGGTGTAATAGGTTATTGGAAAAAAGAGTTGTGATTCTTTCTATTGGATTGATCCAGAGCCAATAATGGGTGGTATAAGAATCAGATGATTGAGTTGTACTTGGCTTTAAACCCTGATGAAAGGTATAAGTACACGGAACAGATAAGGGCTTAAGATCGTTTTGAGATGTTAGAAGCAGAATATGAGGTGTATCAAACAGAGATGGAGTTAAAGCTAGTTGAAGCAGAAAAAAGTAAAAGCTTTTGGAAGAAGATATTTGTTGTCTTAGTTGTCTTGTTTCTACTAGTGAAACTGTTTTAGATGCAATATGTGTATGAAGAATGTTGTGAATTCAGTGTGGATCTTTTGGTAAGATAGATTAAGTGGTTGTGTTGTAATGGTTTAGGGTTTAGGTGTTTGTGAATTCAGCTGATGTTATCTAATGAATGGATTTTATGTTTATGTATGCACTGGTCCCTTTATGTTTCAGTTTGTAATGGTCCCAAAATAGGCACATGGCAGACATACATCTAGTTCTTTGCTTTTGACCCAAATTAAAAACTTTGCTTTTGACCCATTCAATACATACCAATACAATGACAGACATGTATACAAAAGAGGACATAAATTATGCAACAACCAATATAAAAGGCAAGTTAATAGATTCTGCATTGGATGCCATTTCATAAGGCACTAAATGGATACAAAACAAAGTTCTCCAATGTTATCTTGTTCATTTGCTTCACAGTAGCCATTTTCATCCATTCATACCTAATCTACCAAAGTTTTCAAAAGATGACACACATTGTTTTAAGGTACACAAATACAGAATCAAAAAACATAAACAACTACTCTTCATCCTCAAAAACATCAAAGGCTTTGTCAGCAGTTGATCATGTACCATTTGCATCAAACTTGAATTTCTTTGCCTTTATCATAGCAATCCTTTTAGATATGAATCAGGCAAAATACCTGCTACAACTTCAAGTAACCCCTGCAATTGTAATTAGAGTTAATATAACTAGAAATAACAGTGAGATAACATCAACAACTAGAATTGTAAGTCTATACCTTGTGTCCATTAGAAATAACAGTGATACCTCCACCATATCCAATATATAAATCTTCTTAAAGCAAAGACAACCAAGCCCAGTTGTCTTTGTTTTCTACACCTACCACAGCCTATGAAATTAGGTACATCTGATTGTTTCTATCCCTACCAATGGCTGTTAATAGCTGTCCTTTGCATGTGTGCATCAAGAAACAGTCATCTAATCCTATAACCTTCCTGCATGCATTTAACCAACCTTGCTTAATTCCCTTAAAGCAAATATACATCCTTTTAAAGGTAATTTTTCCATCATCATCCATGTCTTCAGTCTCCAAGTGACATGTACTACCTGGGTTAGATTCCAAAACAGCTTTCCTATACTCCAATAACTTGCTGTAATGTTCAATTAATCCCCCATCATGATTATACAAGGCACATATTTTGGCTCTTTTGCACTGACCCAAACTAACATAAAGCAGGAATTTCCCCTTGATGGAGTTTTGAATGTATCTGTAGGTCAAACTTGGATTGTCAATGATCTCTCTTGCATAATGGTGAGCAATCAATCTATAAGTAACCAAACTACCAAGTGTATAGTTTCTGCAGCACTTATGGTCTGGGTATGAGCTCTTAATTTGAAATGACATTTCAGTGCTCATCCAACATGCCCACAACCTAAAAGGACAGGGAACACTCTTTTGCAATCTCTTTTTTTCATATTCTTTTTTGTCATTCCATTTTTTCTTCATGATTTCACTAATCCTACCATTCTTCTTTGTTGCAGGTTTGGAACTACACTCAGCATCATCAGGTGTATCACCTTTATTAGAGTTGGTACTACATCTAACATCTTTTGTTTTACCCTTAGGCTTCTTTCCCTTAAAAAATGCACATTTGCCCTCACTTACATCTCTGCCATAATAAACTAGCAATTTACTGTGGTCATTCTGCATAAACCATAACTGATAACCATTGGCTACCTCATAGTTTACCAACATATATTTGAGGTGTTGAGGATTTTCAAACTTCATACCTAAAACTGGTTGGCATTGATCCCATGGAGTTGAAGGATCAAATGAGGGATATCAAACAAATGGCTTGGCTTTAAACTTAGGATCAACAATGTCATCTTCATGGTCATTTTCTTCATGGTTAAACCTACCACCTAAGTTAGATGTGGCATCATCAGTTTGGCCTATGAAAGTTCCATTGCCAACAAGCTTGTTAAGCCAAGGGTCATCAGTTGTATTCCTAGTAAAAACTACATTTTCCTCACCCTCAACTTCAAAGTCAACAATGTCTTTAAAATCATCTAAATTCTCATAACTAGTATGTGCAACATCATCAGCATTACACTTAAATGCTGTCTTAACAAGTTGGTCTTTTGGTGCTAACTGATCATGTATCATCCCTATTATATCATACCCATTGTGTTCACAATAAAGATCTATTATTGAACCATTTTCATATAATGCTTTAACAAACAACCCTACATCTTCGTCTGTTTTCAGTGGTTTAAGACATACCAATGGTTGATCTACTAACTTAAAATATAAAGATGTAGGTGAAACAAGAGCAACCCTTCTAATGATATCATACATTTGAACATAAAGCATTCCATCAAAATCAACATCATCTATTACCTTAAAATCTCCATGTGTATACTTAAAGGGTTTTACAATGAACAAACCATCGTGATAAAGATTAACTGTGAAAGGCTTCGTAGTAGAAGAAGACCTGAAATTAATATACAAAATTAGGGTTAATTAAAAATTAGGGCTTTTTAATTACCAACAAATCTGAAACAATTTATCAATGAAAAAGCTATTAAGTTAGTAATTATCACTTACATTGTACAAATTGTTTGATGATTTAACTCATATCTATGATTCAGTAGGAGGGAAAATGATAATGGTTGGGAGGGAAAATGATTATGGTTTAGGGTTTCGGTAAGTAGACAAGGGTAAATTATACACGTGGAAATCTTCAATTTAATAGGTGGAAATTGTTTTAAAGAAAAAAAAAAAGGTTTAACAGCCTAAAACGGTAGCCGATTACCAGTATTCGAAAATATTATGTATTGTTAATCGATATCAAAAATTAGTCATGAAGGATTAGTGTTTATGGGGTTTGTTATTCATATATAGGAATTCTGGTAAGTACGTAGTTCATTTATGGCTTTTACCCTTATTTTATAATCAAAAGAAAGTTGCAATGACTAAATTAGAACAAAACTGAAAGTTTGTTACTATTTCATGATTTTAACCCTTTGAAATATGTAAAGAAGATTATAACTTTAGATATCTTCACTTTACTCCCTGTAGTTTAAACGTTTTATACTTTTTTTCATCTCTAAACTAATGTTATAGAGTTTTAGAATTGACACTTTTGACCCAACTTTGAGATAATAATTATGATAGATCTAATACATTTGAACTCATATAATGTTTTTATGTATTGCCAAAAAAGTCCAAATAACTGGTTTAATAGTATTTATGTAACAATTTTACATAGTATGTTTCTTTTTTTCTTATTGTTTAGACTTTGACCAAGACAACTTTATGCACCATTTATAAACTTATAGATCACATGAGAAAAGTTCTATGTAGAACACTATCTAATTAAAGAATAATTCATTTCATCTTAGCCATCCATTTTATTTTAATCTAATGGTTTAAAATAATTCCTATTTTAATTTAATTAAAAAACTCACTTTCATCTTATTTTTTTAAAATTAAATATCTCATAAACCGTTAATCGTTACGCAAAACGAAATATACCATCGCGACGAGAATTAAATTATCTTTTTATAGAGGGGCACTTCTATATACTTTCGACGAACTTTTTTTTTCGATTATTTTTTTCAGCCACGTCTGAAAAAATCACATGTGATTTTTTCAGACCTGACTGAAAAAAAAATTCGGAAAAATAGTTCGTCGAAAGTATATAGAAGTGCCCCTTAAAGAAAGATAAAAATACTCGTCGCGATGGTGCATTCTTTTTCGTTTGACGTAAATTTAATTATACCATCGCGAAGAGAATTAAATTATCTTTCTATAGACGGACACTTTTATATACTTTCGACGAACTTTTTTTTTAATTTTCACCCAGAAAAAATCACACGTGATTCGAAAAATCACATGTGATTTCTTACATTAAAAATCACACGTAAATTTGTAAATTCACATGCGCTTTATGAATTTATGAAATCACACGTGATTTATTACTTTATAAAATATAAGTGAAATTTGCTAAATCACATGCGCTTTCAAGTGATTTTAAAATAACCAAATCTCATGTGATTTTACAATAATCACGTGTATTATTTGTTTTGGCCGAAATATTTTGTAACACAAAAAGTCGTCAAAAGTATATGAAATTGATTTTTTTAGTTACGTCTGAAAAAAATCACATGTGATTTGTATCACAAATCACATGTGATTTTATGAAATCACATGTGATTATGCTACAAATCACATGTGATTTTTTCAGACGTGACTGAAAAAAAAAATCGAAAAAAAGTTCGTCGATAGTATATAAAAGTGCCCCTCTATAGAAAGATGATTTAATTCTCGTCGCGATGGTGTATTTTTTGTCGTTTGACGATTTACCGTTTGCAAGATATTTTATTTTTAAAAAAGAGGTGGAAAGTGGAGTTTTTTTTTTTTTTATTTGATAAAAAATGGATGGCTAGGATGTGTTCTTTTGTTCTTTGAGATGATATTGTTCTATCATGATCTCACCTCTAGATCACATATGCATATTTTTTTTCATAACAATGCATTTTATTTATGGCACGTGCCTTCGAAAACGACGAGACATCCCTAATATATAGCACAAGATATCTGCTAGATATATCATACGTGCATTTTAATTAACTACAGAGCCTTCGAAAACGACGGGACATCCATGATAAATAGCATAAGATATCTGCAAGATATAACATACGTTAAACCAAATAATGTTTGCAATTATGTTTGGCATTAGCTTGCGTTTTAATCGTTGAATTAAAAGAATCTTTATGCACCACCCGTAAAAATTTGATTGGACCATATAATAGTTTACGACAAAATCATCAAAAATAATTAGGGTGCGTTTGGTTTGTGGAGGGTTTCGGATTTGGTTTTAGATTTGGATTTAGATTCAGAATCAAATTTGGTTTTAGGTTAATATTAATGATGCAGAGAGAGAAAAATTAAATGATATAAATTGGTATTATATGCTAAAGTTTTTATAAAAAATAATATTCTATAATAGTAATAAAGAGAAAGATAGAGTGTAAGGTGTGGACCCCACTTCAAAAGAAAGGCAAACCTCACCTTTTTAAATGGATTCACTTCTGATAGATTGATTCCATTTCTTGTAACCTAAACTAGCTTTTAATGTCACATCAAGGCAAAACCCACTTCAAATTCCTATACCAAACATGCCCTTAGTTTTAAGTACAATATTATCTAGCTGCTACTAAAATAACACACGCTCCTACGATGATTTTCATGCTCAATCATATTTAACTTGGCCCAAAAAGACATGTTTTAGGAGAGCACATTATACATATAATCATTTGAGATGTGTTGACCTACTGTTCATCGAGCACTGTAGCTACAGTGCTACAGTGCTGGGCCAGAAAATTTAGCCCAAAAATTTGGGCCGGCCCAATTAGTTTTTTTTTTTTTTTTTTAAATTGTTTGCACAAAATAGGGAGGAAAAAAATGTTACAAAAGTACCGACGCATTCAGATAAAAAAATACCCGCGGTAACATTTCCGAATTGATTTAAACAGTGTCATTTTACACCATGAGAACAAAAAAATAAATTCGCAAAAAAAATATAAAATAATAAAATAATAAAAAAATAAAATTTTAACGCCACGCAACAACGCGTAAGACCATAAAAAAAACTACTAAACACGATACTGAAAAAGTAAATCCGCACTATTAAATATGAGACCGACAAAATAAACTAGCACAAAATTAAAGGAAAAAAAAAGAATTAATGACACGCAACAACGCGCGAAAAATTAACGCACCGCAGTAACGTGCAGGAAAAAATAAACTTACACTATTAAACATAAAAAAACGAGCGAAAAAAAAATTAAAATAAATAAATAAATAAATATAACGCCGTGCAACAACGTGCGAAAAATTAACGCCCGCAGCAACGCGCGGATATCTTTGCTTGTTTACTTATTAATTGATTGCAATCACAAAAGTCAAAATAATAAACAACATTTTAGAAGTTTATATTTTTAATTTTTAAGCAGAAACGTTAAAGAGAGTTGATATGCACATCACACAAAGTAATGTGCATACCACAAAAATGTATGTAATGTATATGGTACAACACCACACGTTCACACATGCATTTTTGTGGTGTGCACATCACTTTGTGTAGTGTGCACATCACTTTGTGTAGTGTGCATATCACCTCCCAACGCTAAATTGTAACTATAACTTTGATTTTTGGCCCTTTAAAAAAAACCGTTTGATTTCTGCTGATAAAATAAAATATTTAATACTTTTTCATATCAAATTCCCGCGTTTATTGCCTGGCTTTATATCAATTTTATATGAATTTGATACTTAATTCATTTATATTGCGAATTCAGGTAATTTAGGCATTGGAACAAAAATAGGTCACAATGCATATCGGATTCAGCACACATTGGCGTGAATCTAAACGATGAAGCAGCTGATTCAGAAGATGTAGAAGCTCAAGAGGTTCCTGCACCAATTGGCCGAGACCGGGCTAAGAATTAAGGATCATCATCTCGTGCTCGTTCGGAAACTTCAATTGCAGGTGATCCTAGTCTTGTTGACGCATTGCTTAGTAAATTCAAAATGGCTGCAACGCCGTTTTTTACGCAGAGGAAGGAGTCCTCCTCTGAGTATTTACGAATTAAAGAGCGTGAATTGGAACTGGAAGAACGGAAGCGCCAGGAGCAAGGAGAATTGGAGAGACTGAGGATTGCACAACGTGATAAAGAATTAGACCTCCAACAAAAAATGTTCGAATTTCAGCAACAATAAAAATTCGAGAAGGACCTCAAGTATTACAATGAAGATCATGATCATTTAACTGGCAGAGCTTTATCTACGGCGTTGTTTTTGAAGAAAAAAATCAAAGAGCGTTGGAATTCAGACTATTAGTTTTTAGTTTCCGTATTTTAATTTTAGTATTTGTATTTGTAATGTTTTAATTATTTATTAATGTAATGTTTTAAAAAAAAAATTGTTCGGTGTCCTCTGCGGTCACCACTACGTGTGTTTGGTCACTGTGTGGTCTAAGACAGAGAAAGCTGAGTTGTCGCTGATGTGGCGGTGTCCTCTGCGGTCACCACTACATTCAGTCTAAGTGTCTTACACATCTTCTCTCTCATCACTTTTCACTAATCAATATTTTAAATCCACCGCTCATATTTGCAGGTTTAATTGTAGGTCTAAGTTTTAGACGTACATTTCATTTTCTAAATTTATATTACTATATTAGGTTAATATGGTTGATCTGATAAACAATACATCTCATGTCATTTTTCTTTTCGTACTTTTTGAAAGTAAGGAGCCAAATCCAAAAATTCATTTATGTCACTCATTTTGCTTCATCCAGGCCTAATCAGGGAAAGCTATTCTTTCCACCATCGAACTATTAGACGTATTAGATGACCTAAATTTGAGCCGCCTCCTTCAAGCCACCCCCGTTAGATCTCACTTCAAAACGCAAAAGTTAAAAGAATCGTTATCCTTTCAATTTTCGTTAAACCTTAGCCATTCATTGTTCCTAACACATAATTCTCAAATCGTAAGGAGTTAAATGACGTCAACGCAATTGGCTTCATACTCAAATTTGTAGAAATGCATATCGGAATCCCCGCCTTATCCATGGTGACACGACGTAACTAACACCCGCGTTTAGAGAAAACGAATTGCTAGTGTTTTTTTTTATCACTCTCATCCGCTTAAAGTTCGCTGTTTCCGTCGGTTGTGGTAGATTCGTAATAATATTACGAGGAAAATGTTGTTGAAATTGTTGCCTCCACCGGCTGGACGCGCCGTCGAGCTTCGTTATAAGTCTCGGCAATCATCAACATACTACCTTTAGGTTTATCTTTCTTCTTCTTGGGTTCGTGCTTTCAAGATTTTGCAACACCCGAAACATGGCTTTGGCCTTTGGGTCCATTAAGTTTTCTAAGTATTTCTCACTATAAGTTTTCTAAGTAATTTTCATTATAAATATTAAATCAATAAACTATAACACCGACGACGAATACAATATTTAACAGGAACAGTAAGCTCAAAACAAAGCCTTAAAACGAATCAAAATCAAAGAAAAATATTGAATAACTTCACTACCAAAGGGCTGAGCACGGTCCAAAACCCAAACCGGACCGAAAAACCTATTTGGCCCAAAACACCGCACCGAAGGCCGGACCAAAGTGTTCGGTCCATGTCAGGGTCGATCCGGTTCGTCGGTCCGGACCGGTCCAACAAACGATAATGTCGGGTTTTGTTTAAGACCCAATCGATCATGTCCGATTGATCCCGTTTCTTGATTTGATCCGGTCCACGGTCTAGCTCGGCCCTAACCAAATAGCTTAATTTTCAAAATCTTATCTCATTTACCCACATAAAAGACGCTATTAAAACTACTCTCAAAACGATAGCGACAACTTTAGCCTTATCTTCCTACTGTCATTATTATACAAGATTTTGGTGGTTGTAAGCGTTCGCTCAACAACTTCTTTTCGTTAGTAGAAAAGCATTAGCTCATTGTCGAAAACTAAAGCTTAACAAATTCCAACTAAATACATTACACGATTTTATATTTGACTCACCTAAATAATATTTACATATTATTTACACCAAATAGTTTGTGCATTACGCAAATGAAATTAATTAAAGATTTGATTGGAAATGTATTTGTTCCGTTAAAAATTATATGCATGTGTTTCTCGAAGAAAAAAACATTTTGGTGAGAATATATCTTAAATGAGTAAGTATTATTTTGAACGTTTAGATAACTAATTTGCATTATATCTTATAAACGGCGATACTTTACATATAATATTTCTTTTCGAAATGCCTCATGATGTAAGTTCGTCCGGAGCTTTTAAAAGTTTCAAAAATTCGAGTGCGGCGCAATCTGATCGTAAAAGTTCTACCAAATAGTTGAGTTTTTATCAATTAACGATCTACATGTTATTTACATAAAGGTTCATTTATTTCAAAGATTAATACAAAACTAAATTACATATAGTACAAGAACCTGTAACACAACATAAGACTTACCAAAGAACAAAGCCAACTTCTTCCCTAACTTCCTATCGACCGCTCGTTTGACAAATAATCTCATTGTTAGAACAATTGTCTCTCTTGAACAGCTCATATCAGTTGAACTTGCACGTAGATATTGCTCACCGCCACCTGGACTAAGTATTGAAAACTCTCTGGGAATTTCTGCCGGTAGACAAATAAGCTTGCTTTGTGCATACTTGTTATCAACCACTACACCATTTTTCTTTCCATCAAGCTTAATGTTGTAACTATTTTTTTTTAATTTCCAATATTGCAGGTTCCCATGTAGAAGAATATATCCAAACAAGCAACTGAAAAACTGAGTGCCCAACGTGTAATATATTCTGGATTTCACGAATCATGTTAGGATGACAAGTGATCTTTTTATTTCTCAAGACTGACCGCAATCTCAGCCATGGTAGGACGTGTTGGAATATGGTAGTCGGTTCCGCTAGTTATACTTTAGAAATATGTGAGCCTATTGGGGGACACGCGTTAAACACTTAGAGTAAGTTTTACTTCACGATTAGTATTTAAATAATCGTTATTACCGTTAATTGTTTAATAAGCATAACGAATATTTAAATTATAAACCCGAGGGACTTAAACGAACAAAACCCGAACCCGGAGGGTGCCTTGGTTTGGCCGACTCCTATGAAGGTTCTAGGAGGGGGTGTTTGTTCGGTTATGGGGTTAAAGGAAGGGGGAAAAAGGAAACTTGTTTTCCGTGTTGTACAAGAATAAGGTTAGGGTTATGTGCCTATATAAACACATACCTCATACCTCATTATTCATTCATTCACAACAATAACAAATCCCTAAAACCCTAATTGTTTCGGTTCTTCTTTTCCTCCCTTTTGTTCGACCGAATTCACCCAACAAGGGTTTTCGGTTTGTCTCCTCTCCCCACCAAATTCGACACAAATCCCACAAGGTTTTTCGGTTTTTCTTGTTCCTTCTCTCGACGATTCAAGAATAATTACAAGGTGTTTGTTTGGAGATCCTCCCAGCTCGACGATTTACAAAACCCCATTTAAGGGTTTTTCGGTTTAGGCTTAATACGCCAACCGAATTCGGTGCTTTGGTTTTTGGTTCAAACCCTAACCGATTTAGGGTTTATTGGTTTTCGGTTCAAGCTCATTAGGTGCGTTTGGATTCGGTTATAACACGTTGTGTTTGTTCGTGAAGGCAGACTAGCAATCAACTCATACTCGGTTGACGTGTTTGTGTGAGCAATCGTAGATGCAGTAATTTAACTGCTTATTCAGGATCTAAAAGCTTAAAAGGTTAGTTTACTTCCCTTTAATTATGTGTTAATCTTATGTGTTAAAACTAGATCCATTCCGCTGCGTACTCGTAGCTAAACTGGTTACCTAGTTTGTTAAATCCCAACAGTGGCATCACGAGTCAACTCGTTTTAGCATTAGGGTTACACTTTTGAATTATATCATGTCTTGAATTGTACACGCCTAGATTTAATTCATATGTTTGATCTGCTGCGTTTTATGTTTTATTTAATTTTTTCTTGCAAATATGGCAAAGATTATGCAAATCCTTGCCATAATTAAATAAAATCTGTAGATCTAGATCTTGAAAACTATTAAGTGTTAATAAAGATTAAAAAGGAATAAAATTAAATTGTTAATCTAGTATATTTGTTTCCTTTTTAGGGTAAATCCTACTATATATATAAAAGATCTTAATTTTTATTTATGGTAACTAAAATCTTTTATTTTTGGAAACTAGATCTTTTACATATTTAGTCTGCTTTTGTCTATCCTTCCGGCCATAAGACCTACTCAATCATTTTTGTGATGAATGGGGCGATCTAGAGACATTGATGAAAACCTAGTGAGGGTCTTATGGTTCTCCAATTGGAGAAGACTCGCTTGAGAACTCGGATT